>QKQZ01041127.1:0-38423 GCA_003595255.1 Solenopsis fugax
TCCCTTATTTTTATCTGTACAATAACATATTAAAGGCTCGTCAAGATCGAAGGGGGACACCTCAAAACCTTTCCTTGTAAGTTTTTGATACCAGTAACTATAAAATTAATTTGAACACTATTCTACCAAACGATTTCTCTCAGTGTACTCGTATTTTTTAAATATAAATCTTGTAAATATAAAATTTTTTATAAAAGATGGTCAGCCTTTATATTAATAACTAATTTCATAACTTAAGTGATACGTGAATTTATTTATACGAAAGTTGCGTAGTAGACTAATGAGAACCAAGTAAGGTCGAACGTTCCGTCGCATTTTAATATTTAATATTACAAATAAATATCTCAAAGCTACGTTACATTTTTGCTCGTTTCCTTGGCCTACTTGCTTACTTACATTACATATTTGAAATGTTTAGTTTTCGAGAAATAAAGGGATGCTACTGCTCTGCACTTCCAAGGGGTATACCGCGAATTTTCTCATTCTGAAGACGCACGATAGAACGCACTAAACCGCAGAAAATCCTGTCGAACGAGCGTCACGTGTGCGTGGTCACGTGTAGATTAACGCATATAGACGTTTCACTCTGCATCGGCTACATGGAGCCCATGCGTCACCGCAAAGCAGGTGCAACGCATGATGTACGTCAATCAGATTTTCCGACGATCCGTGGGCACACGTGGTGAACCGCGTTTAGTTTGCCATTAGCATGTTTAAGATCCGCTAACGTGTTCGTCGCTATCGAGATTCACTTAGCTTGCAAACGCTATCACACCGACGTAATCTCACTTTCCGCCGACGCGTAAACACCCGATGTCATTCCCGTCTATATCAAACGGGAAGAGCTGATATTGCGAATAAAGCGGTGGGATCTTTAGTGCCTTTCGCGGAACGTATTTTACGGTATTACAAAATTAGCGGCGCCGAGGTGGCGTCGTTATCCGTGTCTACAAACGAGACACGGAGCGAAACCCGGAGTTTTCTATATCCGTCGTAGACGAATATGCGCGGCAATTTTCTCAAGTGGACGTTATTACGGCGGAAAGAACAAGGGACGTACGAAGTGGGTTGAGGGTGATTACCAAAGATTGCGGCGTGTACGCCGGGTATATCGTGAATATATACTGGGTCACGAGTCCCGATCTGTCGTGAGATTATGTCGCTACACTATAAGATCCGCCCGTTATTGTATGGTTCCTTACTGCAAGCGTCCTTACGGCACGCTTGTTGTATTCCGACGTTAGCAATAGGTCGCTAACGATGTTTGGTCAACGATGTTTGGTGGACCGCGACGGGTTTAATCGAAGGTAACACAATTGACCATACCTATCGAATCACGTTACACCGCGCTTCATTATGCCCGATCATGCTTATGACCGTTGATTCCGCTCTGATACGAGTTTCGCTGTTCGTGTTTACTCCTTGCCTTCCTCCAAATCGTAAAAAAATGGCCATTATGTAAATAGAGAGCTAGTTAAACGTATTTAAACATAAAAAGATTAAAGCAAGGCTGAGCGAATTCAAAATCAATAAAATTAAAAGAGGCGTGTGAGCACAAGTTAAGTATTAACGCTTTAACTTATGACTTTAACCCAATTTAGACATAATATGGATAAATGGTTCTTTAAAATATTTAAGAAATTAAAAACTTTTCGTTTTGTTAAAATGTACTGAGACATAATTAATATGATAAAATCCATATATTTCCTTTTTTCTCTCTGTACTTTCACATGTAATTTAATAAGCTACAAATACATCGGACGTCTCTTGCGATAGAAAGTGATTATTAAATGTAGGACGAATAATTCCATAACGAAATATTTTACTTAGCCAGGCTATTGCCGTCTCTGTTCCTTAGATATAGATTGTAACGTGCCACCATTTTAATGGAGATAGAATAAAAGCTATGGCAAATTTTTTTAACGAAATTATTATGATAAATGGCGTCGCGCGGCCGGAGCCGGAGTGCGCCAGCGCTGTCGATCAAAATTAATAAAAAATTACCGTTGCGCTCTTGTTACACATATTCCCGAAAGATATTTCAGCATTGATCAATCGCTTTTGTCTGATGTATACTACGATTTACATCAACATATAAATGATTTATAACGCGAAATCATGTTGGTATTTACATAAAACTAATTGATGTACAGAAAACAATTATTTCAGTTATTATCAATCTTGGATAACGTTAAATAAGTTTCAACGCTATATTGGCTGTTTCCGGCGCTTATGAAAAACAACATTAAAATATTTATTAAAAGTACGATAATTGATATAAAAAGGCCACTTTAAATCATTTAAATTTTTTAATAATTTGTGACAGAATTCGAAATAGGATTCTAATAATTTTAATCGCTGCTTAATATAGAAAACGTTTAAAAAATCAAAATTAATGTCAAAGTACTCGTGCAAAATAAAACACATGGCTGTACCAGGAATTACATTAAATTGCAAATAAAATTCTGTCCGTTTTTATCGACTCATTTGTTTGAATTATAAATCGTAAAATAGGTTTAACAACAGCACAACGCGTTAATGTTCTTTTTTTGTCTTTAACTTGCATATTTAAACGTGCAGCAAAAATAGGTAATCGATTTTATGTCATTTATAAAGATTTTGGAGTAGATATCGCGTATGGAGTTGATAACTGGTTTCTAAGTAATGATGGCTCGGCGAGGGAAAATGTGGGTGCGTGTTCAGAAAGCAAACAGCGCCGAAAAAGGGAGTAGCGCGAGAAAAATGAGAGCGAACGAGTTTACAGAAAGGAAGATAAAATTGAAGAGCGGGCCGTGATCGGGATTAATAAGGAGATCGATGGTACGTCGTCCGTTTTTTCAAGGAAGCCTTCGCGAGACATTTTAATACGTACTTCGACGTTGCTCTCCGAAATTCTCGATTGCATTATTGATCTCATGTACGTAAGACTCTCATTAACTCAATTTTCGCGAGTTTGCTATTACTTCATTAGTGTGTCAAATATGTTACACTCAGAGAAAAAATTATAGTGGTAACAACTATAAGGGGACAATCATACAAATTTTGTTAATATAATTATATTATATAGTTAAATGAACTATATTATAGTTATTGCAACTAAGTTTATGGTTAAAAAAATATAAAAAATAGTTGTAATTACTTTATTATATAGTATACTACAACTATTTTTTATTAGTTCTCTTAACCATTAATTTAGTTATATATCAATAACTACAATACAGTTTACTTAACTATATTATAATTATATTAACAAAAAATGTATGGTTGTCTCCTTGTAGTTGCCACCACTACACTGAGAAAAAAAAACTGTTAACTGAACTAAATACGTTTAGTTGCATATGAATTACTTACAGTTCAAATGTTAATTTATTTGAGTCAAATACACGGTAGTAATTCGAATGTACCATATATCTGTTTCTTCTCGAAATGACATTTCTTTGAATTAACAAATGTTTGCTTGACAGCCCGTGACCGCCGCATTTAGTTGAATGAACTAATATTTTTTTAAGTCAACAAATTTTTTTTCTCAGTGTACAATTTTTTCTCTCTACGTATGCACGAGAGATGCAAAATATTCTTATTGTCATCTTATATTCTTAATATCATCCACGCTACCAAGCACATCGCTTCATATATCTGTTCATAAATCGCAAACATTAATTATCGGAGATGTACGGATATCAGACGGCAAGAGTCCAGAGTCCGGATCAGAATCGATGGGCTGTAAAAATTAGAACGCTGACTGAGGTCTGGTGAAACGATATTTTATTACGATATATTGTATCACGGATGGAGATACAAGTGATAAGTAAGCCCGTGAATTTCATGATTTTATTCGTATCGCGCGATATCGACTGTCGGATTCGTGTGATACATTATCAATTGTAATCCCTTGCTTGATACACGCGCGAACACGCACACGCACACACGCACACGCACACACGCACACACGCGCGTGCAGACCGGAATAAACGTACGAACCTACGGCAATGTTTTTCGTCGGCTAACCAGCTCGAGAATCCACAGATCCATCTCAATTAGTTGGCGTTATTACAGCCCAACAAGCTTTGCCTCGCATTACCAGCTATGCCCAGCGACCGGAAATGACGGTAAGGCCAAGTTAGTTTCCGCGGGCGTTGGGTGGAGAGGAGCGGGAGAGTGCGTTTGACTACACACAGCCGGCAAGATAGCGCCGAAATTTCGGGTGCCGTTAAATAGATTGAGCTGCGCGCGGCCCGCTGCGTTACTCGCCCGACAATAATAACTTGGACGCGGCTGTGTGGGTGGCTAAATATCCGCCGTCCGGAAGGTGCGGCGCGGCTTAATATAAGCCGACCGAGAGCGATACCCAGTCCATTAATTATAATCAGAAAAAGATACACCGTGTAATTTCCGGATCTCTAACGCTCGCGTCGTGTATCCCCCGGTTTCGGTCGGTGTGCTAGATGTTGCTAGCGGTTACACCTACTTCACCCCGTATCTACGATAGACGCCTCCGTACGATGCATTACCGTAATTCGCGAGTTTCACGATACACTATTTTAACGACACGTTAAATCTCGCCAAGCTGTGTACTTTCCTGTTTATCGTTCGATTTTTACGGCGCGAAATATAAAACTTTTCCCGATAAAACGTCACTCTGTTAAAAAAAAAAAGAAAAAAAAGGAACGGATTTTGCGCGATATACTACTTCACGGGTTATTTAGCTTTTGGCGTCGCGTCAGTCCCGTCGTACATCTGTCAAAAGGTTCGTTTAAAAGACTTTACGTGTCGGAACTATAGGCGTTACGATACCGCAGTCCATCTAGATCAATTTCCGTATTATTTGACGCGAGGAAATCGGAGGGGACATGTCGGTGTTAATGTGCACGTGCGCAACTCGCCGAACAACGCACTCGGTGGCCGCTTTTTCGCGCAGCCGTTGCTTTTATCCGTTCGCAGTTGAAGCGTGTCGGCCAACACCGAAAATTTGAACCGCGCCGCGAAACAACGCGCGTTGCTGTTACATCGCCCATGTGAAATGTGTCGGCAGTAATTGCCGTGGCAATTACGCCGCGTCACTCCGCCGCCGACCACTGTCTATGTAATGCGGCTCTAAATGCGCCTTCCCGCATGGAGCACGTATCCCCGTGCAGCGATATTATGCAGCGAAAGCCGTACGGTGAGAGCATCTCCCGCCAAGACCGCGGAATGAGTCCAAATTGTCATGATAATCGAGCAGTTAAACTTTTGCTCTTTCCTTTTCGTCCGGCGCTGTTTAACGCTCCAATATTTCACGCGCATCATGTTTTCTCTCACGGCGAACAAAGGGTATCACAACGAAAGAACGTAATTCTAGGTAATATCAGATGATATTCCGGAATAGCTTTGTCGTCTGATATTTCATTTAATTATATACTTTAATAGATCGAATAGAATAGAATTTGTTTACTTCGGCTTTTTGCCAAGAAGAAAATCAGTTTACAATATAAAATTTAACCCTTTGTGTCACGATTTTTTCTACCACATCGATATTTTTAAAATTTTGTTCCCGAGAATTTTTTCGGATTGCTGATTAGAGGTTAGGATTTTTAAATTCAGAATAATATAACGAATCAAATATTTTAAAAATTTTTATTTTTTATAAAAATCAATACGGATTTTTTGTTTCACTGAATCTGAATCTGGGATCAATCTGACCTCTAGAATATTCAAACTATTTATTTGGATCTGTAGTAAAAAAAAATATTGATTTTCCATATTTTTTCAAGATTATTAATTTATAATAAAAGAAAACAACGTAGCGAAAAAATCGAACAAAATTCTAAAATATACTTTAGCGCATTCCAATATAAGTGTTTAAATTGCCATTTACAATAATTTAGTGGAGAATAAATTTTTTCCACGAGAAGCACAAATTTTGATTGCACAAATCTCAAGAAATATTTCTTGAGATTCAAAATTTTCTCTGAAGTTTAAAAAAATTATACATTGGAATAGTCCAACCAAACCACTATTTGAACTAAAAACTTTAATTGTATGACTTCAAATAATATAATATATATCTATATTTCTAAATAAATATATGTTTAAAAGAAATTAAATTTCTTCTCTACTTAAATAGTTTTATTATAAAATTCAGGCTATTTCATTGTTTAAATGAGAATATTATGTTATTTCAATAAAACAAATTGTCTCTATTAAATAATTTAATTATATTCCTTTATTGAAATAAAATATATTTACTTTTTTATACTCTTTTAGTCTTGTTTAATTTAGTATAATAGTCTTGTAAAAACTGTTGAACATAGAAAGAAATATTACACTGTAGAATATTCATCGGCAAATGTTAATATCAAATGTGATAGCGCCACGTGCTTCTAAAAATAAAGCAATCGTTCGAAACATTCATTTTTGATTAATTAAAATTTTTTTTAACGAACAAACTAAACTACTTTTGCTATGTTGGCTTGGAAGATTGAATGTGAGCACGAAGTACGTATCTACATATTGCTAATAGCTGAAATGAAGTTTACTGTGTATCAAAAAGCGAGACATGTTTACAATGATTATTCCAAACAATAAATTAATTGTAAAAAGTAACACTCTTATTTAAATCAAACATATTTAAAGGAATGTTTTATTTCGTTGAATAATATTTAGTGTAATCAAAGAAAATGTTATTTTATCGAAAAATATTGTTTCAAACAATCGTGTTCTCTCTGCCAAACAATATGGTTTAATGCAATAAAACTGAAAAATTTGTATTCAACGAAATAATGTTTTATCTAAAAATATATTGTTTCTGTGAGGCAAATGTAAGCCAAACAAATAGAAATACTGAATGTAAAGAAATGTTTTTCTCTATATATTTGTTTATTTATAATAATTATGGAAATAATAATTTACAGTTGGCCGCTTTTTTACATTTGTTCATGTACTAAGAACTGTACGTAAACATAAAAGTCGGTATTAATGTTAAGAAATTCGTCAAAATAATTAAAAACTGAGCGAAGAAAGGTGAATCGCTAAACGATTCATCATGCCGCAAAGGGTTAATCACATATATCCATCCATATCTTAAACGGATATCTAAAATCTATCGACTCATAACTTAATTCCATTATATACAATCTTTTCATTATTTTATTAACTTAATTTTATTAACACAGCTTTTAACGTCTGAACGTCCTCTAATTGTAAGCTATATTACGGTGTTACATTTCTTATTATATTAATATTGCAGAAAGCTAAATCCACTTATCCTCCCCTCTTAATCCTTATCCCTAATCTCCTTTCTCTTCTTCCTTAGCTAGCTTCCTCTTTCAAAAATTTCCTCAGTACCATCATTTTCCTTCACTACGTCCAAATCCTCATCCCAAATTATTAATTTTAATATAAATTATAATTAGAAGGAGTTCAGTTTATATACATTCGTGTAAACTGATCGCCAATCAATCGTCCGGATAATCGGGCGCCAAATAGTTCCGAATGCTCCACTGTACATCCTATCGATACACGGAGGTTGGCCTCTCCTTCCGTTTCTTCACAAACAAACGAGACAAATAAACTTGAAGCGGACAAACATCCGGAAATAGCTGTATTTGAAGTTCCACTAATTGCGAATGGTCTCGCTGCCGAAACTGGCGCGGGAAAGGCAATCCGCTCAGCAACGACAAACGTAACCCTGTGTATCGCGACGGTAAATACATGGACGCGGGGGAGGCAAGGGAAAGTCCGCAGAGTTCAGAAACCCGAAGTAGCTAACGCGGTGCGCGTGTTGTAGGTACAAAGCTAATGAATTTTTGCGACCGGGAGTCCATGATGAAGCCAATACCCCCCACCGCCCGTTGCTCTCGCGCGCGTGCATCGTGTCGGGAAATTTGCTAAAACTAATCACGAAACTATCGTGAAAGTGCTAGTGGTATGAATAATGCCGTGCCTGTTTTCCGCTCTCTAATCGCATGTCGCGATCGGCAACACGTCGCAGTCCAAATTACAGCCAGAGAATTAAGCCGTCTCGGAGAAGAGGTACTTATTCTTCGTCGCGAAGGTACATCGAGATTGAAATTCGAGTTTGGTTTCGCGCTGACGCTGGAACGCCTCTTCCTGGGCTTAAAGTAATTTATGGCCTAGGTGCGCTAAAAATGTAGCGAATCGCGCGATAACGGGCGCTTGCGCGCGTACGTGCGTGGAAATATCGAAGTTCGCTTGATATATAATAATATAATACATTTGATGTAATCCCGCGGCTCCCGAGCTATTGATTTATATCACTTGCCACCGGCAACCTGTATTTCAAAATAGGACGGCAACGTTATATGTACTGCGCGAAACAGCGCACTTTAGAACCGCGAAAGAACGATGCGGGAATTACGACCGCGTCCGCTAATTAATCACGCTTGGCAGTAATTCCGTGCCGTGCTCGCATCGCGCGCTCATTTCAGGGTATGGTGGGTTTGTTTATAACACCGGCTAACCGTAACATTAAAATGTCCGACGCCCGAACGTATCCGAATAGCGGTATATCATCGACGTTGCTAATACTCGCGACTACGATTCTATACCTCTACATAATTACAAATTTTATTATCCGATAGATGATCCGCTCGATATAACGTGGAAAGTCGCTACTCGAAACGTAATTGTTTTGTTTCAACAATTGAATTAATCTTCTGGACAAACACAGATTTTTTTCAGTAAACAATGCTCCTATCTAATATCGGATCTTCTCTATTTACACGCTATTTTTGGTTTTTATTGTTTTCCGTGCATAGTTGCATATTTAAATCTGTTATTTGGAAAAAAAACATAAGTTAAAAACATCTCACTTTGATGAATTGAAAAGAAAACTAGTTTTTTTCCAACTGTTAACATTAAAAATAATTAAAAGTATGTAAAAAAAGTCTTATTATCTCATACATTAAGCGAGTAAACTTATTTAAAAAATTACTTTTAAAACTTATTTAAAAAAAAATTATTTTTGAAAATTTTGATTTATATTGTTTCTCAATGAAATAATCATTTTCAAGCATATAAAATAGGATTTTTTAATTAGAAAATTTTGTAAATATAATGACACAGATTCTTCTACAGATGTAAAATAACAAGCTGTGTTTACATTGAGAGAAAAATGTTCAGTATTTGTGACTACACACTGTGTATAATTGCATGGTAAAAGTTACAGTTAAAAGCTCCATTTTTATAATTATTACTTCTATAATGTTAGTTATAATAACCTTATGTTTACAGTTTACCAAATGTAAAAAAATGTTACTATAAATTATAATAATTTATAATATTAATATAGAAAAATATCAAATTATGGATGGTAAAAATAAAATAAACATTTCTATGTATAATAGTAATTACAATTACAATCATAGTGAATATATAACGATGTGTATTTTTTAAATATTCGCTTATTATTTACGTAGTAATGATAACTAATAATTATAATTTGCATAGTCAAAACAATTGTAAATATGTAGTTGACACTGAAAATGACTATGATTTACACATTAAAAAATTACTATCAAATCAACAATTATTGTATAAGGAAGAGTATACAATTTTCTTGGAAGAATATTGTAATCTTAAACAAACATAACACTTGCTTACACATACATATGAAAAAACAAAATTTGTTTCCTCATATGAGTAAGTTAAATTATGGTAATTACAATTATTTTTTCTCTCAATGTAAGAAGGATATGGGCGAGTTTTTTTAATTCATCAATTGATCAATCGTATTATGCGCAAATGTAACTTTGTTTTGTAAAAGCTGCATTTGCACATAATATGATTGGTCAATTGATGAATTAAAAAACTTCCCCTATTTAACACAACAATTAAAGATGAGCCTTGAGCCTTATTCGTTCCAGCTAGATCTTCGAATTGACTATCAACTTAGTAATAATGATGCTAACAATCAATTTAATATCATGATATTATTATTCTTGTTTATCTTATAACTATGTTTCAAGACGAAAATTTATTCGGCGCGCAGTTTGATGAACTTGTAAAGGTATACATATAAAAAATCACAAGATTACGAAACTTTAGCTATTGCCGAACTTATCTTTAATTAGTTATGTTTTCGCATATCGATCTATATTCTATTATTAAAGCTAGTTATTTTTATTATGAAAAATATGCAATTCATAGAAAAAATACTCATAACATTGAATTCCAATATGTTAAAATGATTTGTTATTGAGTGTATTGTTACAGAGAATAATGTAAGAAAAACACACCGACTTATAGTGTTTTTCATGTGAATGATAGTTCTATAGATCTGATATCTGAGAAAGGAATGTTTAATTAATATGATTATTGAAGGAAATTGTGTATTTGTCTCCCGTGACATCTCAACTTCGACAAAAAATGACTTGTGTTTTTCGAATGACCAATTCATTTATTACGTGATATTTGCATCCATCTTGCATATATATGTACGTTTCTTTAGCCAACACTTTATTGTACGAGTACGTACTCTCATAATACTCGACTATGAACACTTTCATAAAACGGACCGGCAATTGCTAATCTTGGAAATTGCGCAGAAGGATGCACCTAGTTTAGATAAGTACGCGATCGGCACATTCGTAACAAACGGTCTAATAAAGCCGGCAGTAAAACGCTCTGCTCCCCGGTAATATCACCCTTTTACATACATAAAAAAGATACTGCACGGATAATTATCGTTTGCGCTCTACTCTTACAGCTCGTGAATTTAAGTACAATGCAAAAATGTAGAATTATCACGGGCTGTCAATTCGCGCGGACTCTCATTCCGCCATTTACTAAGCTTTAGTATTATTTTCGCACTGAGTTTTGCAGCTCTAGTATTGAAACAGTGTAAACGCCGTGACGAGAGAACACAGGATCAACTAAACTCCACAGCGACCGCCAATTTAAATGTTATTGTCACGAGAAAGGCATTGATAACATTGAATTCTGCTGCACATACGCGAGTAATAGAATTCGTGAGTTATTATTACGTTTTGGACGAGAGATAATCGTAATAATTTGTTGCTCCACGAGACATTCTGCCGCTCTGATTGTGAAATTTTAGTTATATGCTTCACTGCGATAACATTAGCTATTGCGTATCGTAACTGCGTACATCATACTACCATAATTCGCTTCGTTAATACATATCATTGGAAACGTTTGATTCATTCCGTAATATTCGGTGCTATCAACTTGTGTAAGTTACGACATGTTGATGAATTCGCCAGAGAAATTTACTAGACCCGAGATGAAGAAATATAGGGGAGAGTTGCCAAATGCGTACCACTCAAGTTATTTTTTTGTTATATTTCACATTTGCTGCTGTTTAGGATGCAAATCAAAGTTCAAAATTATAATTTAATGTTTCAATTATCTATTATTACATGTTAAACCTTTCAGCAATAACAAATTAATTTATTATAAGCTTTTCTATAACATGATGCGAAAGGTGTGATTTAAAAAACCGTCTAAAGCGTACCTATAGTCTCTTAAATCGTATTATCTTCGAAAATATCGAATTTATGAATTAAAGTAATTAAAAATACTAAAAATAAGTTAAGGAACCTTTAACAAATATTTAATTTATTAATAATTTATCGAAAAAGTGGTCAAATGTTTAATAATTAATAAATAACAATGAAAAGATTAGAACGCTGAAGTAAAACGCTTGAATTTATTTTTGTAATTGACATTTTTAATCATAACAATTATTATTTTTACTATTATCATTTCTTCACAATAAACTTTGTGGTGGTACGAATTAGGAAACTTGATACAGTTTATAAAAATATCAATTTAATTTTTATAATAATTTTGATGAAATGTATATAAAAGAATGTAAAATATTCTACAACAAGTCTTCTATTATAAAAATATAAAAATTCAAAGTAAAATTGCATAATTACGTTATTATCAGTTATATAAGTTGATGAAAAATTTATATCAGATGTATCTGATTTTTAAAATGGTAGCATGCAGAAAACAAAATAGAACTTGTTAAATTTCTGTCTATATTACTTATTTCTTCTTTACTTTCTATTTTTGTTATTAAATGTTGCTTATAAAAAGTAAAAATGTAAAACGTCGAATAGATACGCTTTAGGAGACCGGTACGCATTCGGCAACTTTCCCCTATCGCATTAAGATATTACCAGTACACAAGGAAATATCAGATACACTCGAATATATTAATTATCACGGATCGCTGGCTATCGGAAAAAGCATTTTCGAATTTCATCATTAATCTCGTCCATCAACACCCGTCTAACTATTACCGTATAATCGTTCATTAAGCGAAAGCAGATTCGTTCGCGTAGCGCCGTTTTAAGGATTAACGGACGCCGCAACCGTTCATCAACCTCGCGCGCATAAACGGACGCTTCATCAACGTCTTCAGGTCTTTGCGATGTGAGGGCCGACATACTTGATTCGCCCGATTCCGTCTGCGCCGTTTCGGCCTGTCCGTCTATCTCCACTATCGCACGTGTCATGATTTTCCGGAAACGCGCAACCCTCATTTGGTGCTCGCCGCGTATAGTCGTCATTCACCTTCCTCGTTCTACTTTTGCCGTCGCGCCGTTCACATCTAATGGCTCGTGTGTGCGAGTCTCTTCCGTCGATGGGCGCAACGTGTCGAGCAGTCGAGCACATACAGCGCGCGCTGCCGCTGCTGCTGCAATTGCGCCCGGCTGCATCGCGTCGCCCAAACGTTCTGCAGTTTCGCGCAAAGTCGGAATTTCGCAGGAGATACGAATACCAAAGTGCACATGAATTCTCCAAATCTCCTTCCTTTCCGCAGCGAGAGAGAGCTGTGTTAATCGCACAGTCCCTCTTTGCGAACTGGGACCGCCGCCGCGGCGCTTTTCCTGATCAAAAGCAAACGATAACCGCGAGACTTCGTCGGAACCTTCGAGCGGCGTACCGCGTCACTACTCCGTATTTTGAAATTTTAAACATATCCCTATTGGAGCCGTACGCGATATTGGTACGCGCAGGAATACTTGAGCGTTATTTAATTGATCGTTTTTAATTCAAGCAATCGAACTCGTGATTAAATCGCGCGCTTAATGGACTCCGTGTATTATACAGGACTTCCGTTCGTACAATCGCCCAAAAAGTCCGCCTATAATGCAGCGTGGAAAAAGGGAGGTACGTATTAACGTCAGGATTCGCATTAAATAACAACAGTCAGCTCGTAATAACCATCGTGTTATACATGTTTGCGCGCTTTTTCCCATTTTGTATTCATTCTTCATGTACGCCGCACATCCGTTTTAATTCAGTCGACATCAACGGGGGAAGTACGGCGCTTCTCTAGGTACTGGAGATGTTCATTTCTCGAGCGGTTAAATCTGCTTTCAGAACGCGACGCGATAATCTCAATTTTGTCCTCCTATTCAGATCGCATTTCTAAAGGGAAACGAGAAAATCCGTGATGCTCAAAACTAAAAGCCACGAAGTCTTGCACATTCGCGCTGCCGCTAAAAGGTCTTATTTTCAGCGGCACAAAGTAATGACATGTTAAGCTCCGTGCTTTTTTTTTTAAACCATTCTTTTGAGCAGGAAGCTTGACCGCACGTGAGGCATCAAAAGAGGCAAATTGTGTCGCTTTTAAAACACTCATTTACTTGTTCCCTCTCCAAAATGTATTACACAAGTATGAAAGAGTTATTACTGGGGCTAGTTGTTGCAATTTTGTTTACGAATCTTTTCGAGCTAATGTGTAAATTTATATCAGTACATATCTATGCACTGTTTTAAATATCTCTAATTAAGTAGCCAATTTTTGTTTAATTTTCTATTTATATTTTTAAACATTGAAAATTGAAGTTGTTCGTCAGTAAATTGTAAAAACATGTAACCACAATGCAAATTGTTACATTTACAATATTACATCTCAAATTGAGGGTGTCTGTATAGTCTATCCCTACTCCCAAATTTCGAGAATGGTTTCAAATTATGAAAAACTGCGAAATACGAGTTCAATTCTATCGAGGGGCTACTCTTTTAAGGGATTTTCTGTAGAGTAGTCCTTTAGGTCCCATATATTCATTTTTTTTATTTCATGATGGAAATATTACACAGAAAAAAACAATCTCGAAAGCATTAACATCAAATTAAAACTAATATAGTCTATTTAACAATCATTGTTTTATATAAGCAAGAAATTATATTCTTCCTTACAATGTGAAACAATGATAATCTTGTTTATATATAATTTAATTCTTTTATATATATGGGGCATTCTCCGTCAAAAAGGCCACCCCTGCTGTCCATTTCAATTTTTGAGATAAAATGTTCCAAAAGTGCTTAAAATTTTCGTTGAAATGTCTATTTTTCGATGCCGTTGGGCCTTTTGGAAAATTCAAAATGGCGGACCTAATATCACGACTAGAATGGAAAAAGCCTTTGAAAAATGCATAATAACGTGAATAAATGTGGAAGATGTGAAGACGTAGCGAAGGTCTAATCCTTATGTGTAAGTGTGTGAGTGTGTGTGTCTGGGGGAGGGGGGTGCGCGCGCGCGCTCGCGCGTGTGCGTGTATAAATGAATCACGTAAAAATCAATCCTTGCTCAACATGATACTGTCTATCAAGACATTTGCATACAAAATTTCGAATTATTTCATCATCCTAGTCCTGAAAAAGTACGTCACAAAAAATCTACGGTACAGAAAATATTGTTCTTTAAAAAACATTTTCTCCACAGAATAATAGTAAGATTACTTAAAAACTACTTTGAAACTTATATTATCCCTTATAACATTTTCTGCAATTGCAAAAGAGGCAAAGTGACTAATATAGATCAACTACCTCAAAAAGAGGCGGGGGTGCATACATACATACAGAGATCAAACCTCCTCTACGAAAAGTATGCTAACGAAATTGACTATAACAAAACATGTTTCCCATTTGCGGTTTTTCTACTAACTAATCTGTTGCCAACATTTGCAATTGCAGAAAATGTTATAAGGGATAATATAAGTTTCAAAGTAGTTTTTAAGTAATCTTACTATTATTCTGTGGAGAAAATGTTTTTTAAAGAACAATATTTTCTGTACCGTAGATTTTTTGTGACGNCCTTTTTCAGGACGAGGATGATGAAATAATTCGAAATTTTGTATGCAAATGTTGATAGACAGTACCATGTTGAGCAAGGATTGATTTTTACGTGATTCATTTATACACGCTCACGCGTGAGCGCGCGCGCGCACCCCCCAGACACACACACACACACACACACACACACACACACACTTGCACATAGGGATCAGATCTCCACTACGTCACATCTTGCACATTTATTCACGTTATTATGCATTTTTTCAAAGGCTTTTTCCATTCTAGTTGTGATATTAGGTCCGCCATTTTGAATTTTCCAAAAGGCCCAACGGCATCGAAAAATAGACATTTCAACGAAAATTTTAAGCCCTTTTGGAACATTTTATCAAAAAATTGAAATGGACAGCAAGGGTGGCCTTTTTGACGGAGAATGCCCCATATATATATTAAGAATTTAATAATAATAAACAATAATAATTGGAGTTGGACCATTTAAAACAGGTATTTATAGCCGTAAATAATTTTCAATCTTTGATTGAAAGAAAAAAAATGAATGAATGAATCTGTAATTAATTACGCTTTCAATCAAAGATTGAAAATTGTTTGTGGCTATGAATACCTACCGGCCCGGATGCAATCACACAAATAAGTAAAGAAGCGTCAAGTACGGTCGACGCTGGTTCTTGGTGATTAATATTACTTTATAATGCAATCATAAACTGAAGCAAGAAATAATCACAAATTATATTTATCGTCAATTTAATAATAATGCTACTAGCACCTTAAGAAAACTGTAAATATTTATTGCGAAAAATTACTCTGACTGGGGCAATGGGGTAATATTTTCGCAATATTTTGTAGTATTATTTTTAGCTTCAGTTTATGACTGAGATTCAAGTTCGATAACGTTTGATACGCAATTTACAAAAATTAAAAATGTATTTAAGGTTTACATAAAAAATTAATATTCTTCATTCGATGAATAAGAGTATTAAAAAATTCTCATTTTTTGTTTGAAGCTATTATTATCTTCTATCTGATATTTTTTCCTTTTAAGTTATGAAAATTATTATTGAGTAATGAAAATATATTTTTCTTGATAAAACTATACAAAATTGCTTTATGTAAACAAATTATGTCTCTTCAATCTCAAAGTAATGACTATATATTATAATTTAAATATAATATCTATATAATCTCATAATGGCTATATAATCTCATTTCAATATAATGGCTATTTAATCTCATTTAGTATATATTTAACATTTTAATAATAAATATATTCTCGAAACAAAGAATGTTTCTTCTTTCTGTGTATGATTACTGTGATTCCCACGAACGTAATTAGAAAAAAAGACAGAAAGTGGAAGACGTATTACGAAAGTATTCGAGTCATTTTTAACAGGGTCGATGACATGCAATTTCTATGTAATTACACTCATGACTGTGCGTCCAACCGGTCTATCTCTTCGTCATTTTACGGTTCATCGTTTAATGTAAATTGAAACGTATCATTACGATAGGTGTGCAACAACATTTTGGTTTAGGACAGACAACGGCCAGCTGCTAATGTTATGAATGGAATTCCCACAGCAGTACCCCGTTTTCCGGCTGCGCGACGCCTTGGAGTCTGGATCGACGCGCGACTTCACGCGTATTTATTTAGTCAACTAGTGCGCGCGCATTCGCGTGCCCACGCGTGTGGAAAGTCGCACGTGTTCCCTGCTCTCGCGCGTTGGCGAGTCTGCCAGCCGGTCTCTGTAAACACAATTCTCGAGTCGAATAACATATCGCGGGCGAGACGCCCATGGTTTCTTTTCGAGCAGCCTTCCCGTTTTCCTTCCTTTACATTTCCCAATTATTTACCAAAAAAAAAAAAAGAAAAAGAAAACGATACATAAATATGCATTGCGTTATTACTTGTACGCTAACGTTAAATTAATAATCATTAAATGTTTGCAGACGTTTAACCGAGCTCGCAATATAGTCGGTTACCTCTGATTTCCTACTCTCATCGTTTCAAGCGAGAGGAATCTGGTCGGTGAAGTCTCAGGAATACCTCGAGGCAGAAGATAATTTTCATGAAATTTACACGGCGGAGAGAGCTCACGAGAGCCCGCTTTGTATCAGAGTTAACAAAATATTAAAAAAAAAAAGCTGTTGAGTTTCTGAGGCAACGGATTCATTTCAAAATTGATTTTGTATTTACTAAGAGAGAAATCTGATTTATAATTAACAACGATTTATTAATGATGCCGCAAACATTTTCTAACATTACGTCCGTTTTAATTCTTATTTAATTGAGAGGAAACATGTTCGTAACTCTTGATTGAATAAAATCTTTATAAAAACCGGAGCTGCTATCCAACGTTAACAGAGAAATTTTTTCTATTTTTGCATAAGAAATTAAAGATGGAAGATTGTTAGGAGTGCGTAAGAAAGAAAATAATTCGCACGTACCTTCGCGCTTCGTACTCGCATGGGTCTCGAATTTTTATAATTTCTGGACGAGCCAGTTATTATTTTTTATTTGACTGATTTTATTTATTTTATTTGTAATTTTTATTCCGCGCTCCCAGGCCTTTGTCAATGCGCAGTGACCCGATCCTTTTCGCGAGTGGTCTCTCGTTTATAGTCGCGATATTGTCTTTAACGTTCGCCCGTCGTTACCGAAGGGAGACCAGCCGCAACCCCGCGGAAACGACCGCAGCCGCGTATTCGCCCTAATTGGTATCTGAAATGGCCGACGGTCGCCCTAGCTGGCGCAGATAACGCGACACGAATCATGCGATTCGTATTCAGCCGCGATCGCGCGATACCTCTTACACCCATCGGCAGCAGACAGTGGGCCGGCTTTCAAAGAGAGTAGGTACCCGACATGTGCAACGGAGGTCGCGGCCGGCCATCGTAATTTCGCGAGAACCCGTGTGGCATAATAAAGGTATCCGCAAGCCCGATATCCCGGCGAGGAACCAGTCGAAGCCGCGTTACTCCGTTACTCCGCTGTGCATGCGGCGGAGGCGGCGGTGACGCGGGGAAAAGTGGGCGGCGGGATTGTTAGATCAACGACCCGCTCATCGTAACCCGGGTCACTACGATACAAAGCGGTTTTACCCTCTCTCCCTCGCGTACACGCGAGGCGCATTCTTCGTCTCGAGCGCGAGCTGTACTCGCTTCTTCCTTTACCTAGCGGTGCCTTGTCTGGAAAAGCTGCAGTTGGCTTTACGAGAAGCTTTCACCGTAATCTTCCGGGCGATTAGTAAAGATATTTCAGCGCCCTGTTAACGACGTATTTTAATTCATTACAATTCATTACTTGCGATGATTGTAATAGCGTGTTAATGTAACTCCATAATTTAAAACAAAGGAGAAGTATTCTCATCTCGCTGGCTATTCGCGCGACGTTTGGATATCATTAAAAAGTCGTTAAACACAGTACAAAATATTATGCTATTGAAAATAAGTATGGTAACACGTGCTGGCTTAGTCAGAAGCATATCGAATATCGGAAACCTATTTCGAACGCTACGTTGCAGCTTTTAAGACAGCATGAATTGATGACAAAACATGTCATGCGTCGCAATCTTAAGTGATAGATCAGGTAGACAGCTGACTGAAAATGTCCAAAAGCTGTCTTCATACCTATGATTCCCGCATAGAAACGCTAACGATAGTCGAACGCGAACGTAAATATATTTAGCCGTTAGCTGACATATCAGATATCTAAGGGATCTGATGTTGCAACGGTGGATATCAGTAAATATATCCTTGAGACAGATGAGGAGTACGTTAACATTAGATATCTCTACCATTAATAATAGATATCTGTAAATAAATCGCATGACAGAAATTACACGCGACTGACACCAGTATTTTATCTCCTTAATCTTTAGAGGCTCGGAGGATTTTTTCTAAATCATAAAAAAATATGAAGGGTTTTCTTATACACGCAAAAAACTATATTTTCATGAAATAAAAACTTTTCATCTTTAAACCATTCATTGTATAAAAGGTAGTTTTTTTTCGGACATATTATAATAGGTATAAGAACGAAGTTTTAGATTTTTATTAATATTTTGAGGACTCATTTACAAGAAAAAAGATTAAAAACTTAGACTTGTTTAATTCTCGTAAGAATATTGTATTTACTATTTACTTGTGTCCTATATACATTTACCTTTTTCTATAACATTAGAAATGAAAAAAGGTGAAGAAAGAAATATTATTTAATAAATTGTTCTTATAACAAAAATATCCTTTTATATTTCTCTTTGTATAAATATGATAATGTTTGTCCGGACATATAATCGATATAAGAACAAAGTTGTAGACTTTCATTAACCCTTTTGCTACGACGGGCGATTATAGTCACTCTCCATAAAAATGAGTTTATTAAGAAATTATAAACATTCTTTTTTAAGGAAAGTTCTTTTACTTTCAAAAAGCATCATCAAAGCAACTTTTGGAGGAGTAAGATGTAAATCTGATGACTTTTTGCGCGCAATATACATACATTTTTGGCGCGGCGGCGTCTTGTTCAGATTGCGTCTTATTGTCAGCGGAAAGGATGCTCGTAGCGAAAGAGTTAATATTTTAAGATTAAAAGAAATAAAAATCTCTGAAAACAAATAATCGTATAAGGATTCTCAAGTATTAAAAATTAAATAAAATATATAACACATAAAGATATATGAGAATCAGGCGTGGTTAATGGGACGCAATGTTGAAACAAACTTATAGTAAGCTTAAATTTATTCAGATGTTTCTGCTCTTCTTTGAGTTATCTTCAGTGAACAAATCCAGATTTCAAGTATACAGCCAACGTATTGCGTAAATTCTCTCGAGTGGAAAATTTCACTGTGGAAAACAAAAAATGATTTAAGCTTTATGGAAAGGAATGTATCGTCCGCCTTGGTTAGGAAACAAAAAGCAAGAAAATTCATTCAAAAAAAATCTGAGAAATACCCGCATACAATGGTAACCATGCAAAATGTATGAATTGAATTATGAATGTAATTCGCAGATCCTAAATCGCACATTTTCTGACATTTATAATATTAAAAAGCACTAACGAATGCGAACACCCAAAAAGCGTTTTGAGATGTCAATATAGCATTAAGAGTTACAATTTGATTCTTGTGTGTGCGAAAATTCTGTATTTATTACCTATTTATATTTATATTTCTGTTTCTTCTGTTTGATTCTTGCAATAAAATGTTAATGATGCAGCAACGTGACGTTACTGACAGAATGATTGGCACCCAGATTTTGACAAAATAAATCTGTTTGTTTTTTGTAGTAATCTATTCATATATTATACTTTTAATAAATAATAGCTTTCCAGCAAAAGGCATAAATCAACACAGTCATTCTATCTTTACATTTAGTGAAAGACAGAATGACTCCAGTGTCGATTTGTGTTACTGGAAAACTAATATAATCGTATGCAAAATATGACACTGATTTCGAGACATTATCACGTTTTGAAGTCATAAAGATTAACTCGGGAAAAAATTCTTCTATTGTTCTTCTGTTTTCCTAAATCAAGATCAGAGATGCACGTCGCAAAGTAAAAGTTATGAATATCCAACGCGTAAGACAGTATCTGGTAAGATGATACCTTCGCCTTTCACGTTGATCACTCTTCTTCCACTCTTCGCGGTCGTCTTAAGAAAGGCCGTTCGCGCGTTATTGAGCTTGCTTACATTAGCGCACGGTAACGAGACAGCACTGGTACCTCGTAAACGCTCACTGTGCGGGCTCGATACAACGGGCGGTCAATTTACGCGTACTACACACGGAAGCGAGCAGGTACACGTAAAACGTACATCGGGAAGGAAGAAGGACAGTGGTGGAGAACGGTTCAACATGACATCCGCACGTCCGTCCTGTAACGAGGACAACTCGTCCCTGGCCTCTTTCCGAGGAAAAGTATATTTCTTCCGTTTCAAATCGTCTTTTTATGCCAAGGTGTACCATATCACCGCGACCATCAGTTCAAGGCAAATCAGTTATATTAGTGAATAGTAGTTTCCATCGAAATGCCCGAGTTTCCTCTCTCACGCACCTTTTTGACGCTATTTTTGATATTCATTTTCGATTATTAGGATTATTATTATAGAATCGTCACTCTCGACCGTCACATTCCTTCCAAATTGCGGTACCACATTATACCTTTCCAAATGGTGAAGTCTAGTGGTATGCGCGATTTTATAACGTTCCCAGGCGCATGATGCATCTACGGGGCCACGGTACCGTAAACAATAGCTGTCCATTTCCAGCGTGATTTCTTGAGAGGCGGCGAGACGGTGTTCAATTCTCGAGTATTAGATTGTCCGTACGACGTCCTGCGATCGATAATGTCGTACGTGCACGGTACACCGCATGTTTTCGCGATGTCTACGCGAAGGTAAACCGCGCGTGTCTCTCTCTCTCTCTCGCTAGCTCTCTCTCTTCAAATGTCGTCGCTTGAGAAATGGTCGTACGCGAGGAGCGATCGTAAACGTCGTGTTTTCGGGAAAGGAGTCTCCCCACGTGAGGAGGAATAGTTTACTCTCTCACTTTACTGCCCGGACGGTGAGGACGGTGCACTGAGAAAATCTTGTACCGAATATCCACGTGACGCACGCCTTTCTCATTCCTCATATCTTCGCTTGTCTAACTCCCTCAAGAAAGCGATAGAAGTCTCCTTTATCTTCTCTAACAGTGCTTGAGGTTTCGTGTACATAAAATATGGGAACATTTCAAGTGTAATTTTCATTCCTAAGCCATTTTTTTCTTGCGATTTTAAGAGAAACAATTGTAAGTTTGTCACGCAAAATAATTAAGCAAAGATTAACAGGGTTGCTCGAAAAAGTACCTATTCCTTTGGTCTATTACGCATACATACATATCCATAGAATGGAAAGGTTCTACTGTAGTTGGACCTGTCAAGGAGTCATTTCCGATTCCGTTAGAGGTAAGCGACGAAGAGGAAGGGGGACGGGTTTGTTCTCATCGCACCTCTCTGTCGATAGTCCCTGCTCGCATATTAATCGATCTGTACCCCGCTCGAGAGGTCCTTCGGTGAGAAAGTTCGGCGATAGCAGCAACCCAATCTACGAAAGGCTGCAAAAGCAAGACGCGCCCCTGATCGACCGACCGACTGTTCTCACCGACCGCAAACTGTGATGGACATCGTCATTAAACTCGACTTCAAGCGCACATCGTAGGTGCTCACCTAGGCGTTCTCCACCCCTCACTTCTCCACCTTCTCTCGACGGCAGGCCGCCGTGTATGCGTCATGTGCATGATCTGTGGACGTTGGGAGGGCTGACCGAGCTTGCACCAAGAGGTGCAGAGGTAACCGAAGAGTACGAGTGAGAGAGATAGATTGAGAGGGTGGGAAATCTGAGGGGAAACCGAGGGGGTGGGTGTTCTCGATATGATTAATGCCCCGCATGCGTGTTCATATGTGGAGGACAGCTGTGAGTGACTCGTGCCCCGCCCAGCTACCACCGTCGACATTCGACCGAACGCACACCTACAGCAGGAGAGAGAGAGAGAGGGAGCGAAAGAGCGTTATCCTCTCCTCTCATGCCGGGATATGCGCCCGAACTATGGCCACGCTTACCCTCACGTTGCAACATCGACGCGCGCGATACTCTATCCCGAATACATGACGCGTTCGACGCGTATTAACTGGCATTACGGCTATGATGTGGTATCACTCGCAACCGTGACCCGACCGCTGCTGGCCCTCTCCTGCCGATGACCCTGCGGCGCTTCTCGTGCTGCCGTGTGCTCGTTTTTAGTTTTTAACACGACCATGCATAATGCGTTAGCAATTTTGTCCGCAGCTGGAAGAGAAAAAAAAAGGGTCACGACCGAAGTGACGACTGTTTTTGATGAATGAAAAGTGTACGCGGGGTATGAAGGGAATTGAGCAGGAGAGACTTTATTTTAACTAAATTTAATTGTTAAATGTTAAAGTTTAATTGTTAATTGTTAACTTGGTCTAACCCCGGGGATTTGAAGACCCAAGCGAATTTTCAATGTTGAATTATTCCGCCTCAAATTCGGTCACGTATAAGAAAAGTGAAAAACGTTTCGGATCAAACAATCATGAAATCGTATTCTGGAACGTTGGAAGAGTATATCAGAATTTTTTTTAGATTTTTTTTAGAGCGCAGAAACCTTTTCAAAAACACTATCAGACACCAGTGACCCGATTGAATTAGGAAAGGAGTGAAAAAAAACGTTGAGCCACGAAGGATTGAACCTGTTTCAATAATCCACGTAAAACGAATCAAGCCTTCTATTATCGTTTTAACATTGACGTGATTAATATGCAGTATACAAAAAATAATAATTATTTGTATCTAAATAACGTCCAGTTTGTGCGACGGGCATTATCTTTTCAGTGTCATTGAAATATAGGAAATATGTATCGTCAAGTGATGTTGACATCGCGCGAGGTCGAGCCGCGAGCAGGATGATTTATTCCACAGCGACTGGTGGCGACGTTTAATTAACCGTACGCGGCTCAAGTTCTCCCATTCTCGCAAAAGTAAGCGTTACTTCGGGTAATGCGCGCGAAAAATTATGAGTGTACGAAACGAGATTAACCGTTTCCGTTCTTTTCGTGCACCGCCCGCGTCATCACGTTCGCTTCTTTTCTTCCGCCGCGCATTACTCGCGAAACTTTTCTCGGGGAATTGCACCGGACCTTACTATACTAGATTATACGGCGGTAAAAAAATTTATTGCGATCATCACACACGCATAGAGGCAGAGATCTCTCTCTCTCTCTCTCTCTCTCTCTCTCTCTCTCTCTCTTGAAGATTAGTTCATAAGGCAAGAGTTATTAAAATGCATTTCAGTCAACGCGATGACATCGAAAATTATACTATGTTGTTTCCAAAAAGGACACTTTTCTGAAGTATAAGATCCTTTTTCATTTACTCGATTTGATGTGCATCGTAAACGTGAAAAATGTGAGATCGACGTTGCGCTGTCCTAAAGCGTAGAGGGTAAAAAAACAGTATTATCTGATACTTGATGCAGTATTTTTACGTACATCGTTCTAAAAAATAGAATGTACAGTGCGCGAGTATGAACCTTCAACCGAGTCTTCAAAAGTCGTAAAGTTCCTTATATTTTGCCTCTCTTGTTATACCCTTGTTGTGCTTTAATCTTTCTTCACTGGACTAAATTAAAAATTAAACACCATGATGTTTTCAATTGTTTATATTTTTTTTGTGAGGTTGTATTGGCTAATAGAAAATTACGTCTCCAAGAATTTTTTGTTCACATATTGCTTTTTGTTCGCTTTTCTCTTTTTAACGAAAGGTTTACATATATTTATAAAGTATTATTACGCGATATTTAATATAGTTAACGAGCACACATTGTTGCATCAAAAAGTAATTTACATCTTTCATGAAATTATTTTCTATTATCAAATTATTTTCTAAGGGGTGATGTACGCGATATCACAACGATGCTCCCAGCGATGGCCCTGTCGTATTTGCTGGGTTAATTAGAGGCTAATTACGTTCCTATATATATCTAGTCTTGTTATTCGCGTTAATACCTCGGCTTTCATCGCTTTTGCTCGGCATGTAGCTAGTTAAAACTTACGACGCCAACGCTAAGCTTAGCGTTCTCCCTTAACTCTTCTCCTTCCATTACACGGGTTGCTCCTAGATTTCATTTCGTCGTCAGCACGGGGCACCAATTCGCTTTACGATGAAGCTTTTATCTGTTGACATTTATCCTCCGTAAGTCAATAAAAAATCCAATTCTCCTTTTTTCCTTTCGGCATCGAACTTCGACATCTGAATTCAGATATCGAAAGGAACGAAAGAAAATCGCGTCAAAATTATTTTCAAACGAGTTTACCAAATTTCCTCAAACTCGGATGGAAGGATATGCAAATACTTCTCGTAAGCGCAAGTTTCTTTAATCCGTTGAGACTTTATTTTTTTTTTTCCCGAACGTCGAAGCGAGAGAGCGGCATTTATTTTCCTCGTTCATAAAGCTGAAAAAAAATGATGAAAGCCAGGTATACATTTTTAAGCGTTTATTAAGAATAGAAATATAAAATAAATGTACCTTGAAGAATAGTGAGGTTTTTAATTATTAGTTGACAAAAGTGTAAAATCACTTGAAACGTTCCAGGACATGCAAGGTTATTAGGCAACGCTCGAGCTTCCATGTTATTTCATTTCTTTTGTTATGTCGAGCACACCTTACATGATTTAGTTGGATGCTGCTTGTTGGTTGTAGGCGGAATACGTCTTGGGAAATTGTGCTTTATTATACGCATAGCGTAGCGAATGCTGCATTCTGGCCTCGCTTTTCGAAAGAAAAGAAATACGATATTAATAAGTTAAATTGAAAATATATATGTTATGACGTATTTTTAAAAAATTGAAAATATCGGAGCTTAATATAATTTAAACAAATAATTTTCCATCTGAATTATCTTGAGAAACTATACATTGCAGAAGGTCATAACGAGTCACTGTTATCGTATTTGAACATGAATATACATCAGACTCGTTATACGATATCAATGGGTTAACAACATGCATATATGTAACGCGACAAATAATTCCTTGTCCTCGAGAGGAAGCAAGGAAGAAAGAAAGTACGGGTAAACATACATTTCGGCAGACGATTCCTAGGGCGCGACGACCGATCTGCTCGCGAGATCGAGGAATTCCTCGTGATTTGTTGGCCAAAATAAATCGCGGCAGCGTATTCAACGTGGCTCACGATAAGACGCTAGGTGCCAAGCAGGCGGGATTACGAGGGATATCGAGCACAGATCGAATTCGATTTGCAATATGCAGAAGGGTTGGCGAGAGGGTCAAGGGGTTGAAGGGAGGAGGATGGAGGGCAACTCGTTCGGGCAACGGGGGCAGGGTGGGCAGAGAAGCCGGGCACTTCGATTGAAAATAGTTCGGTTTCAATCTCGCCCCATCTCGGTGGTTCTCCTGAGCTCCTGAATAAACACTGACTTTCTCGCTTCACCTCACCCGGAATCAATTCTAGCGAATAACCGAGGTGTTAAACTCACTCAAGCCGACGGTGGCGCGCGACGGCGGTGGCACCCGTCGTCGCGAGGGGGATACAAGGGGGGAAATTTAAGGGGCTTCCCCGAAAAGAGACATTTCTGTGGCTCCCCCCCCTCCCGCCGGAAACCAGCCACGCTCGGAAAGAAAAAGCTGCGGGAAAGGAAGGCGGCGGGAAAATCTGCAAGCTGCGCGCGATGCGGCGTCGCGTAAACACATCCATCATGCTACACGTTGCGGATTAGGTCCTATCTACGGGATAGAATCTCGTTACCGACGATGATAACGTGCTCGTCACGACGTTAGTTCTTCTTTTTTTCCTCTCCTTTCTTCCTTTATTGGCGCGAGATTCAGTACGATACGCGCAATGACGAAATATTTTCGAGCTACGCCACCGCCAACGACCTATATAACTCTCCCTCATAGACGGGAGTTGAAATAGTGTTTGCCTTTGCGGAAACTCACATCAGTTCGCGGAGCATGTTTTCCTTGCATCACGTTGAGTTACGAGTACGCCGATTACATCGTCATAAGTGCTCTGACGCTCAACAATTTAGTACTGCGCGCGGAAATGTTATATGTTATAATATATATAATACTCTCTAAATGTTCTTTCCTATGAGAAATATCTTATATAGGGGAAAGAAGGGGTAAGATGACGAATTGTTAATTTTTCCAAGTTAACAAATGATGAACCGGTACTTAATTGATTAAAGACTTTAGATGATAATAAATAATTCGTGTGATAGTTTGATTTCAATCTGTCCACAAAAATTGATAATAAGATTAATAAGAAATTTGTTTTGTAAACACCTATATGTAGTTTTTGGTGTTTGTTTGTAAGGAATGACATAATTATAGTAAATATTTTCATCTCCATAAAATCACAATATTGAATGGCTAAAAACGTATACAATAACATATTCATATTTTTCAATTTACATATTGCAACATTTATATTTAATAAATAAATAAACACGGCGACGATGAGTAAGATAACGAACGTCGTGCATGGGCGAGATAACGTATTTGTGCATTTGTTTTTTCGGTCTTAACAACATTCTGACTATATATAACGCAATTTTAATCGCAATATGTGCTTCACAATTTTAATTATTTTATTTTTGCAGATTACATAAATATTTTTTGTTCCATTAACATTTTTCTTTAATTACATTGTAATACCAAAATAATATAAGATTATTATAATCAATCTTTGTGTTAAAAGTACATTTTTAACTTTGCTTGACTGTTTTTCATCTTACTCATTATTAAAAGTCATCTTACCCGCATATGGGGGCAAGATAAAATGGCTTGTTCTAAAAAAATCTTAATTTAAAAACATTTTAATTTATTTAACAGCTTCTAATTTTTACTGGTGATAAATAAGGCTTTAGTGAATCTGACAAAAAAATAGATTGTTATTTTTACATTATCACAGAAATTAGGAAAAATCGATGAAGCTAAAGTCGTCATCTTATCCCGTTTTCTACTCTCTCTTTTTCGGCGGTTTTTTTTAATATTATCTTATAAAAAAATTAAAATTATTGTTTACCGTCATGCTTTACATAGGTCTTCGTAAATTATGGGTTTCTTCCAAGTAATACATCTTTTGTTTTAAAAATTGTAGTTCAAGAAATTGTAGTTTAATTTACCTTTTCGAGTAACAAGTAATGTCGTTTGCGTCGAACAGAATGGCAACGGCACTTTTAAATAATTTATAATAATTTCCTTAAATGTGCATAAATCCTGTGCCTGTTATCTATTTCGAATTATAATTTTTACAAATTGCGCGCTTTGTTAACATGATACATTGCACGGTACATCGTAGCTACTGTCACATTACACGCGATACGTCATCTCTGTGATAAAAAATATCAAGCAATCGCAAACTAAATATGTAATCTTTCATAACAAGATATTGCATTAATATGGAAAAATTGTGTATGATGGAGGAGTCGCGTCAGACTCGTAACGAATAATTGTAATTCACCTAAATGCATTTTTATTCCTACTTATATTTTTCAAGCGTCGCACTAAAACGAGAAATACAGCATAGAAATCACTAAATGATCATATTCCTTAAACACGAACCTCATGTTGTGACTGAAAAGGGCAAAAAAGATCACGAGAAATATTCATTTCAGAAATATTCCTAGCTCTCATGGATATTGAATCGTATTCTTTTTTTTTATAATAAATGATACTAGAAACTAGCTTATTCTAACAGCATATTCTCTAAAGTAATCAAAACTTGGTCATAAATTTAAACGGCTAAATAGTTTTCTCAAATAGAGATCGCGCGGAGCACTCCCGTATAGATTTTTGTTTCGGGGTGTTGCCGAGTTCGTCTAATGTTATAATAATTAATTTCTGTCGTTTACAGTGTTTCGTGAAGTTTCGAAAAATAGCATCTCGAAAGATTAATGGCTCGCCTAGGTTTGCTGATTTAGCAATTTAATGATATAATGGATTTAATCTTCAACGAAGGGAGCATTTGATCAATTGGACTTGCCGCCATCAGCGTGACTCTCTATTTACTTCTAATTTAATCATTGCATGACCGTCGACGGCATATAGCCCACATCTGCATCTGACAGTGGTACAGGCACGTAGTAAATGTATAGCGATACTATGCGACGTACACAAATGGTTGCGCAACGTATAAATTCCGCCGTCCTGTCTCTGGGTCTCATATGGAGCGTGCCATTGAAACGTGTTTTTGCTATGAATTCGACAAATATTTGCCCGCGTGACATGGGAAGGTTGACACATGCCGTTATGGAAAAAACCGCGAGCGATAAGAGATCAATCGCGTGTATCGTTATTTCGCGGCGTGCAAAATTGCATAACCGGGCGGAGAAGAAAATGGAGGGGTTACAATCAATTTTCGTTCAGCGATACAGGGCGAAATCAATTTTAATCGCGCCGTTATATCGAGAGCGAAATATCAATTTTTTTCGAGCAACACATAGCGACATATTAGACATAGTTCGCGTTTATTAAGAGAAACCGTTGGAAATGTGGTTGCTATTTACGGCATATCAATTTCCCATTCATTTTTAATCGACTTTCGTCTCCTAGAGAGTTCGTCTCATTAAAAATCGTTTCAGACAATATGAGACTGAAATCACCTTTATTATCAGTATTGGGAAATAATTTCTGTAATGCTATTACTGTTATCGTTATCTCTTGTTTGCTAACGATTGTTACTATTCTTTCTGTAACGGTGATGATTGTTATCGTTTCTTTTATTATTTACTTTATAAATGTACAATACATGCTTATGGACGACCATACTGCGATTAACCAAAACCATTCATATTTGAATTAGTCAAATAGCTATATAGACAATTGAATGCCACTCTAAAAAAAAAATCATCAAAATTTTGTGAAAAAGAATGAAAAAAAGTAACGAATCATTATTTTTTAAGTAACAATAACGGTAATTTTTTTTACAAAAAGTACCAGTTACGATAACGCGTTATTTTTGTAAAAGTTCCCAACCCTGTTTACGATACACGCGATTTACAAGTAAACGCATTTCGCATTAATAAAATCGACTTTCATTGTCGCTTTTGTACTTGCCGGTTTACGCGCTAGTCTTTCCGGGTACTTAAGATATTTACAACGCAAGATGATATTTTCAGCCATTTTCCGGGTGTATACACAAAATGTACGACTCGGTGCAGCATTTCGTTTCGCTGATCCCTCTCCGCTTGTTCTTCAGCCGCACCCAGCTTTAGCCTGCATCTTCAGCCTGCGTTTCCTGCGGCGCGTCCTCCATCCCCCTCTCGACCGCTCCTACACGCGTTTGCTTCGTTTTCTCTCCGCAGCATTTCTTTGCTCTACCGCGCGAGATCGCGCTTTTCCCGACAATTCACCCTCCCGTCTCGGTAATAATTGAATTCGCGTTACGTCTCGGCTACCGCGCGAGAAACCGGGGAAGCAAGACGGGGCGCGAGCACGGGGCGATCGTGGACGTTTCGCATTTGAAATTGAGAGAAGAATGCATAAAAGACAGAGAGCGGCTGTGGAACATCGAGGCAAGTGGCCGCGTATTGTGCCTCTCTCCGTTCGTCGCGGCAATCCGATTAGACGGATCTACGGGTACGCAGCGCGGACTGCGAAAAGCTACCCTTTGATTTTGAAACTTAATTTGCTCATCGAGCGAGAACAAAGAAAAGCCGCATGCCCGTTCGTGTAGCAAGGCTTCGCTTTCGTCTTTAGTGCGAAATTTTCTTTCGCTTATGATTCAGAGGCGCCGTCTCAGAAAATGCGATCCGTACATCAGACGCTGATGATGAGCACTTATAGATAATAATTTAATGTAACATATTAATTATACAATTCATAATTTTTTCAAGTTTTTTGAAATTTGTTTTTATACATGTGTACACACACACACACACATACCCACACACAAAATATAATTAATAATAATTAATTATAATTGATTAAATAATTAATTAAATAATATTTATATATAATGTACACATTCTAATTTTACATACGTATGCATATTATTTAAATATTATTTTTAATTATTTAATTAATTATATTATAATTTAATTATTATTACATATATGTATAAATATGTATATAATACTTGTATTTATAATATTTATATATTATATAAAATATACATATAAAAACGAGGAAAACAAATTTCAATTGAGTCACTTTGTTAATGGATTTATAAAACACGTATATTCAATTATTGTAATTAATTGAATTCGATACACGTAGCCTATGAGTTCGTCATATTTTACAATTTTGATCAACAGCTATAAAATTGCGTCAACGCGAAGTATAGTAATATCATATGGATACAATAATAATTGTTCTTTCGCGCCAATAAAATTGGCAAATCAAACGAAATGGATTAGTCTGTTATTTTTCCATGACCATAACCGCAGAATAATTGCGCGTTAATTAATTATCGATTTTCTGAATTCGTTAAGCATGTTCCGCTACAAGAAAACTTAGTACACCTTAAATTAATGTCTGACAACTAATTTGGCATTCAACCGAAACCGCCTTCAGTGGCTCGAAAACGGGAGTAAAAGCTATTTAATTTCTGGAATAAAGATATCATGGGCGACTCTCATTTACACGGAAGCACTCGGTTAATTTTCAAACGCTATATTAAACAGAATTTAACAGACTTCTTTCATGTTTGGGACACTTTTGAATTTTCACAAAATTATCTTTCATCGTGCTTAATAATACTCGACGGGATAATGCAATGAACAAAGCACATATATAGAAACTGATATTTTTATTTGATCGAGAAGTGCAAATATACATCGGCGTAACGTATCCATTAGTACGATTAAATCTTTTCGCAATTATTTGGGAACTGTCCTACACGTGCACACTGGGTCCTGGTTATCCTCAATCCGCTCGGTGTATCAAGTGTAACGGCTGTGCCATGTGCCACTACCGTCGATCTTTTTTTTTTTGTCAAACAAGCGCGGATAACGATTATTGCACTTTTTCTCGGCTATTTGGTATGCATTGTTAAACGAGAACTCCCGTGGCGAAAAAAAGCAGCTTACGCGACAGCGATCGATTTGGCGTCGTTTACTTTCCCTTAACAGAAAGTTTTTTTTGTTTCTCGCGTTGTTTGTGCCGTATACCATGTACCAGGGCAAGAGATTGTTTTCGCTGTTCTGCGGAATCCGAAATGGGAAAAACACGTTGTTTGTTCTTCTAGGATTTTGCGCAACGTACTCAAAACGAAAGACAGTAAATTCTCCCTAGCTACGCCCGCTGGCTAACGCTAAATGATTTACGTTTGACGTTAGCATATTCCAAATATGCGGACATGTACACGAATTTCGTTATTTGCGTGAAAGTTGCATGGTCACGCAAATTCATTTCTACGATGACTCGCGGCGCACATTAGCTAAAGCTGCGTGGTTAAAATAATTTAAATGCTTCGGATTATTAATTGCTGCATAGGCTAATTCGCGCTAATTATAAATAACGAATACCGATTGTTGGGATGCAGTCGACTTAATAATTGTTATCTTGACGTGTGACAGCATATATTTATTGTTCCAGCACCATCCTTGGTCGAGGTCCTTGGAATTCGGTGGAATCGTGAATATTACGCTACCGTGAGTCCAGAGCGAAAGTAAGTTGAATTTTTCAATTAATTATTTAAACAGCTTCGTAAGCCGTCGCTGACATTATCCGCATTCATAATTGAAATTATAATGGAAATTTTGCACTCGCAAAAAAAAGATTCTAGGGCATGTATTCTATATCCAGCATGTACTTGTAACCTAATTTTTATAATTATATATTATTATAATGATTAGAAATTATTTAATCTACTTAATGCATGTTATGTATAACGAGATTAGGCAAATATAATATCGCTGCTAATTAGTTATTTATGATAAAATCAGCACATTTTAATAACGAGAATGTCTATACCGATAGAAAGCAGTTCTTACTAAAATGTAATAATACACTTCCCCTCATATTAGGATTTCATTTGTACTGATAAAATCAAATTATGATTTTCAAAATCGTATTTAATTTCATGAAAGAGAGGGGTTTATTAAATTTGTATACTTATTCATCATTTATTCCTTCTTTAATTAGCAATTGGAAATAAACTTTTAACGACGTTTCTATGACGATTGTATTTTATATTGATTACTGCGTGTGGTAAAAGAGGTCTCGAAACTTGAAATATTAAATGTTATATTATTCAATGGGTATATTATGAATAAGTATTTCATTAATTTTCTATTGCTTAAATATTGAATTATTGATCTCTTCTACATCATTTCTGCAGTTATTTGGATTCTATGATTCTTTTTGCTATAAAAATAAATTTATATTAATATAAAATTGTGATAATTCATCTATTAATTATCAGTCTCACGGATGTTACAAATCATATATTGTTATTCACTTTATCTTTAAAGAAGTAATACATTATAATCTGGCCAAAAGTACAAGCTTATCTTTCGCAGACAGTTGATATCTTTATTTATCGATAACGAACGCTCCGAGTTCTGTTTCGTTACGTTAGTAAAGAGCGCATTTGCTCTCAAAAGTCATATTCGCTGTATCAGCCCCGGGACGAATGACAAAACACTATCTAGCTCCTCGTAGCTCACAAGCCATCGCTACGTAATGACAACGTGGCGAACAATGAAAGTAATGTTGGCATTCGTTAGTACCTACCCTTCGGCAGTTAATATCAATAGAAACGTAGAGAAAGAAGAGCGTATGAGCGTCGACAGCGCGTCTCGTTTTCTTAAAATTGTAATACTGTCATGTATCCTCAGAGGAAATTTCTTTTCTCTGTCCAGCTCTCATAAAGCACGGAAGGGAAAAGAGAAGTGATCAGGATGAATTTCTGACTTCCTATGAGCATAGAAAGATGTATAAAAAGCTCATTTTTGTATCGGCCAGACAGTTCAACGCAACAAGCCACTCATTTCGACGCCAAAAGATTAAAAGTCTATAGGAGTTAAAAGTCCAAAGAACCCTAGCTTTTGAAAACTCCGTCTTTGTTTCGAAATATTTAATTAAATGTTGAATTTTGTCTGTATACTATTAAATGGGATACAATTCGGATATGAATTTGGATACAATTTGAATATAAATTTAAATTCATAATGTCTATTGTACCCAATTTGAGTTATTTTTTAGTCATTTCTGTCATCATTTCTATTCATTAATGTAACTGAAACAATGAAGTTAAACAATTTGAGATGTATTAAATTTAGATTATTATTTACTAAATGCATATACATTAATATGAACATTGTTTACTTTGAAGCTAAGCAATTTAATCACAGAAATGGCCTATTTAGTTTCTAACTACTTGTTTTGTGTTAAAATAATAAATTTCAACACACATGGAAGTTAAAAGTAACAAAATGTTATTTAATTACATTGTTAAAAACACGTAGCAAAATTTAATGTAATATAACAGAAGCATATTTCAAGCAGGTACATTAAAAACATTTAATGTTGTTAAAAGTGCATTAAACATGTACATACTTTTTAGTTATAGATACATTAAATTTAATGTATTTATGTAACTTAAAAGTACATTGAATTTCATGACATTTTTAACAGTACAAGAAGATTTAAATTTTATCCTTTAAGTAATGTTGAGCAGCTTCAATATATAATCAACAAGTCATTAATTATTGCAGTTCTAAACTACACTGAGAAAAAATGTTTGGTATTTATGACTATACTATAGTTACGAACTCCTTGTTTATAGTCATTATCGCTATAAGGTAAATAAACATAACTTTGTATTATAGATGTATGACAAAATTTTACCTCAAATTATGATAATTTCAAATTGTAATACAATAAAATATCAAGATATGTTTAAAATTAAAATAATCATTTCTATGTATCAAATACACGATTATGTCTAACTTTTTTAACATTTGCTTATTACTTACGTAGCAATAATAACTAATAATTATAATATATTTGCATGAATAAAAAACAATTACATAGTTAACACCAAAAATAACTGAATTATAATTAAATTAATTGCAACCATTTTTTTTCTCAGTGTATTATAAAGGATATGATTTTTTGAGTGTAAGAAACGAAAGTAAGATTGCTTAAATATTTTTATAAACAACGATATGTTCACATTTGCTGCAGTCCTGCCAATAATTATATTTATTGCAGCAGTTTCCAAATGCTTGCGTATAACGAGTTTTGCACTGAGAAATTTACATTCCGTGTCTGGAGAATGTAAATACTCCCTGATAATTATACAGTTGTATAGTTTCTATCAAATACATTTATTTACTGCTAAATGCTAGTAGGATAAAATGTTCTTTGGCGAGTCCGAGCATAGCAGTGCTATGCTGTAATCAGCTTGCACGGATGCAATCGGAGCGAAAACGGGACGTGAGTTTCGCAGACTAGTCTTCCGCATCGGCTTGGCGGAAGTGCGGAAACGACTTTGACGATGCTCTGATAGTTTCGTGTGACCCAAAGTTAATAACCCCGCGGCGCGCGGCACACGGAACTTTCGCGGACAATGTTCCCGGCCGCAAATTTATAAGATTCGGTCTTATTTGAAAAGTTTATGCAATTTCGCGGTCCCCGGCACACGGCCTGTAAATATTCGGTTGAACTTCGAACTTTCCGAATAATGCAGCCGAAGAGTTTATCGAAGAGAGCGCGGTGAGTGGATACTACGAGAAGAGATCAGATATTGGAAGAAACGAAACGTGACGTATGAATTGCCAAATTGATTGACGATTTCGCCGGAAATCTTGTTGAAAGATGCAAATTAGCCATGAATAAGCTATAAATTAGATGCGAGTGCGTCGTATCGATCATTTAAAATGCTTTAACTATTCGCATAAATAACAAATAACGTGCGTTTATTGCAGTGGCTATCGAAATACGATTGCGTAGCATAATTTCTGCAGCGTACATCAATCATGTCGAACAAGCGTTGTCTATTATTAAAGAAATACTTTGAACTTTTTATCCATTTAATACACATGTTTTAATAACAATCTTAGTTCCGAACATTTTTCCGCCGTGGGGTTGGAAGCAAGATTGATTCTTTGGCACGTATATGTATGCGATCGAGCACAATAACATCGTTTTGTGCTGAACGCGTTTTATTTATCATGTTTATAGTCTGATATAAGAAGAATGTATTGTCGCGTATTGTGAAATGGGTGTCATACGAGTGATGAACCCGAATGCGATTCTGAACTCTGTATATCAAATAATCTTGTAAGAGAGAAATGTCTCGCCCATTTCTTTCTCGTATTGTGATTTTGCGCTACTTTATCTTCCTTCACTGCTACAACATATTTTGCCCTTGTTCGCCAAATATTTTTGTCGTTCGAAATTTAATTTTTGGATGAAAATACTCCGTACTTTTTTTTACCGTTTTGCTACATTCACAAAGTTGCATACATACTTTGTTGGAAAAGAATTCGGTAGGACGTTGAGAGAAATATTTGACAAAGGAAAGTGAAGACGTTTTTAGGGGAAGAATTTTTTCAACAATTTTTGTAACGAGCGCATCTCTCGCGAGAGAGAAAATCAACAAAGATTACTCCAGAATGGAGACGGGCTTCGCATTGCCTTTAGTACGATAATTTTTAATTCATCCAATCTCGGATGCGTCTCGCGTACCTCGTGAAAAAGAATAAAATTTTTCAGGCCAAAATGAGTTAAAGCAAAGCATCCCAGCATTCTCCGCCTCTCTCTCTCTCTCTCTCGCTCTTTCTTCTCTTCGGATAGCGTCATTAAGTAGTACGCTCTGTAGATGATATGCGCAAGATATAATTTCAATCATATTCTACGTGGCACAGTCGTACTGTACGCGCGCTGTGTGCATTATACGAACAGGTAAGCAGATATTCGCAAGGATGCGGAATCTAGTTACACAAAGGCGCGTCATCGAGACCGTGAATGCGCGGCAGGTGCATATCGACTTAGCGTCTATGTAAATATGCTCCGCTCCGCGTCTCCGACTGCGTTACATTTCGCCGCTTATAGAGAAAGTTACCCCGGTTGCAAAGAACACGAGAGAGATATTACACCTGTAAGCACGCGATCGTTTCACGTTGAATAACGTTGCCTTTACGTACTATTTACAGATATAAATTCACCGCTTCCCTCTGAGGAAGCGCGAATTTATATCTGTAAATAGCACGATCCTAATTGGTCCCGATAAATACGATCGAATGAACTTTCCGATATGTATAACGGACTACTCTGCTACGAATGTTACAATTTCTAGAGAAACCAAGATAGCAACTTTTTATTTTAGAACATGCAAAACGAATAATCTTTTATTTTTACTTGTAATAATCTAAATAATGTATCTTAATTCGGCTAGAAATTAAAGACCGTTGAAATTATTTTCGTATGTCATCGCGTGTGATGACACGCGCATGACCTATTCATGCTCCTAATAGAACCGCGCGAAAATAAAACTTTCAAGTAGCAACTACAATTTCGTTCGCAATTCCGGCGGCACTCCGACAGTCAATGTTGGAACGGGCTAACGACTCCGTCCTTATTCTCCGCTAATTAACTATTAACGACTTATCGGGAAAAAGTGACCTCGGTCGAGAGTTCACGCGCCCCATCCGAGGCGCCAGCGAGCATCGCGTTTATAATTAGAAAGTCGATTACGATGGTGCCCCCGTCGTTGCGCGGTGACCCGGCGTAATGAAAACAGCACCCCCCCCCTCGATAATTCACAGAAAACACCGCGCTTTTCTCCGGAACCGATCCCGCGACGGTACGATTGACTAAGCTCGTTTGCTTCTTCTCGTGCAAATTGATTACAGCCGCTAGTTATAAAGGTAGCTGTCTCTAAAGCGTTATTATATCGTGCGTTATGTATGCATCGGATGCAATTGTCGCATCGCGTATGTGCCGCCGGGATAATTCGTACGATGCTATGTTTGATCTCAACGGCTCGTCAATATTTATCGAACTCACAGATCTGCAGCCTCTGCGTAATACACGTAATTTCGCGCGATGAAACTGGGATCAGTCGAATAAATAAACCTGATTCCAGACATAAGCATATTGCAGCCACATTATTTGCCCTCGTTGAACTGTAAAGTCTTGATTGACTCCAGACATGTAGTAATCTATCATTCGTTACACATCACACATGCACATGCTTTAATTGAGTTTCCTGCTCTGAGGTTGGAAATAGTCGCGTCTGGATTATAAATGAAAATAGAAAATAGAGAAGATATTTTTTATACAAATAAATTTTTATTCTCGCTTATTTTTGTACATGTCATTTTTATTGTATACATTTTTATTTTATATATAACTTTGGTTTAATTTTATATGTAATCTATTTTGGTTCCTGATGACAAAATTTCATTTCTTAAATGGATATAATAGTTTTATTGTGAATCACATTAGCACAGAAAAAATAAATTTGGAAAAAGTAATCAACATTCTCCTAAATTTACGAAATCAAATTACATAAGGAATCAAAATATTCAGAATTATAGGGGAGACCAGGGCTATTCGTTGCAGTTTTTTTTCTTTTGCGTTTCCTGAGTCCTGTAATCATTTAAAAAAAAAAAAGTTGGACGGTTTGAAAGGTTGAACCTTCCTCTTCACAATGCCGTTGTAGATAAAACACTGAAATGTACTTGCTTTGAACTACATATAAAAATTGACCGGCCGGTCAATCAAACACTGATTGGCTGAGCCAACCAACCCCCCCCTACCCCATCAGGTACTACGGGGATATATAAGGACTACCACAACCGAAGAGAGCTCAGTATCGGA
>QKQZ01041138.1:0-16352 GCA_003595255.1 Solenopsis fugax
CAGCAGCAGCGGTCTCGACAACGGTTACGTCAACGCAACCGATCCCGCAGCCACAGTCACAGGCGCAAATCCACATGCCCCCGCCGCAATCGCAACAGCAGCAGCAGCATCATCATCATCATCATCATCATCAGCAATCCCATCAACAGCACCATCCGCAGCAACATCAACATCAACAGATGCAGCAGCATCAACAGCAGCAACAGCAACAACAACTTGCTCAGAGCAATCCATCGCATCCGGTCCTCGACGAGCTGAAAGTGAAGAACGACTATAATCCCGTGGACTTTGATCAAACTGCACCTGGCGCGAGGTTTTTCGTCATCAAATCCTACTCGGAGGATGACATCCATCGGTCCATCAAGTATGAGATTTGGTGCAGCACGGAGCACGGTAACAAGCGGCTGGATCAGGCTTATCGAGAAGCGAGTCGCGAGGGTGCGCCCCTTTATCTGTTCTTCTCTGTAAACGGATCCGGTCATTTCTGTGGCATGGCGCAGATGGTCTCCCCTGTTGACTATCAGTGCAACAGTAGTGTCTGGTCCCAGGACAAGTGGAAAGGTCAGTTTCGCGTCCGTTGGATATATGTGAAGGATGTTCCTAACGTGCAACTGCGACACATTAAGCTCGAGAACAATGAAAACAAGCCGGTGACCAATTCGCGAGACGCACAAGAGGTTCCGCACGCGAAAGGTGTCACGGTATTGCGTATTCTGCATACCTACCGTCACACTACGAGCATCTTCGACGACTTTGGGCATTACGAACGCCGGCAGGCTGAAGAGGATCAGCGCAAGGTTCCGAGCAATCCCATACAGCACGACCATTCTTCCTCCAATCACAGGAACAGGGGACATGCTTCGGACATGTCCAGAGATCATCATCAGCACGGTCACCAGTCTCATCTGCATCAGCGCAAGGTAAATATCTATTGAGTTTTTTTTACTCCGTCTATAATACCAAATTATCTCCAAATGGGATTGTTTTTTTATAATACATTTATGATCGTTTAATGGAAAATTCTTTTATTGCAGGAGCGTGGTGGTCGTGGTGGCAGAGGAGGTTCGCGTCAGTCACTACGTTTACACGTCACCATTAATCAGGATTAGTAACACCCGTATTCATAAAACTGGCCAATTACAGTCATTCCATTCTTTAAAGGCGGGAATATTTATGATTGGCCAGTTTTATAATATTGGTGTTATAACTCCGGCGTAAATCGAGCCGTGTAAACGTAGTCAGTAGCGCTCGATATTGCAGAGTAATGCCGTTAACGAGAGTAATCGATGTAAAGGAAGCACACACTACGACTAATAATCACGTCCTACCACTTACCTTTGCTTTCCCGGATTCACGATGGGCTTCTTCTGATTTCCTGTGATCGAACATTCGTTGTTGGCCTCGGCCGCGTGTTCTTTCGTTGAAATAATTAATCCGATAATCAGATAACATTAGCATCGCGTCGGCATCATCGTAAAGTAATATGTAACCGCAACCTATGAGGAAGAGGAAAAGGAAAAAGAGGAGAGGAACAGGATAATACGCTATTCCTAGAAGGATGTTTGATTAAACTCGCTGACGATTATTAAGTATATAGTGTGGTGTTGCGTGCTATTCATCGAAAGGTGTTTCTTAAACGTACAAATCATAAAACAGGACAGAAGACAGAAAGAGAGGAAGGGGGGAGGGGGGAAGAGGAAAAGAAAGAAAATGCGGTATAGAAGAGAAAAAAAAAAAAATAAAAAATATGTGGACTAATCCTTGTAAAATGCTTAAACTTTTGTTGAAAATGAAAAAATCTATATAAGAACATTATATTATAAACAAGTGTCATTTGGATTGATTAGATATCGTTTTAAATACCAATGAACATTCAATCTGGTGCCTGCAGCTCGACAGAAGGGTCGAATTCCCCCTTAATTGTTAATAAGGTGCAGGGGCTTGTTACAACGTTCTCAGTTGTATTTATAACTATCATGCTTCACAAAATGAATTATACAGAAAATTATGTTGGCGTTTATTTTAACGTGTATTCTATATCTGTATTGCGAATATATCATCTATTATTATATTATTCATGGACTACAGAGAAATGAGTTGAGAATAATATAATGAGAAGTGAAATAATATTACAATTAATCTACTGTAATGTACACGATGACGACGATCATTATTATTGTACCATTTCATGAGATATTCTTACTGTTAAACGCATCTCTGTTTTTTCATTAGATGATAAACGGTCTCTGCAACGATGGCAATGTTATATTGTGAGTGATACTGAATAATATTACCGATTTCCATGAACAATATGAGAACAGATTCCTCTAACGTTACAAGTTGAGTAGTTGCTTTCTTTGATATTTAAAATTAATTTTTTAATTTTATAAAAATTCATATAAAATTAATATTTAAAAAATCGAAGTTTTAATACGTTTTTAATTTAATTTCATATGACACTCAATTTCAAAGTTATTAATAATCCAGCATTCTGCTTTTGATCAAAGAGAAATCAATTTTTAATTTGTTTCAACGAAACAAATTTTTCTCAATATTATTCAGATTACTCTGTATATAAGGTAGTGCTATTTTTATAAAGGACGAAAAAAGAATTGCTTGTAAATTTTATTAGCAAACCTCATAGGTTTGAATCGAATGATCGGTATTGAAAACGCCGATAAATTTATGCGTTGATTGATTAATTAAGCCGTTGTCAGTTCTTTCTGACCAGTCATATCAAATTTTTTGTCGCTACATTTGCTCGCATTAACATCATCTTGGATGTTTTTTATTATATTATCCGCGAAAAGCTTTTGTCCATCCTTTATCTCTTGCATCTTTCTAGCTTCAATGTCTATGTCGTCCTGTAGCATACCCTGCTGTAGAAAATAATTGCGCAGATTCTCCCGAACTTCCTGGCAGAATTTATCACGGTTTGCCTCGACATAGCGATAGACGAATAGATCAGCACCGGTAATGACGAAATGATGATTGAACACGTTGATGCGCACGCCGATGAAAAAATCCTGCGGCGTATAGTATTCCGGGTTGTCCTTTTCCGTGCACGGCTTCGGAATCAACCTGGAAGATAGGAAACAACCCTCGCGTCGACCAGAATTACGTTTCCCGATTTCATTGATTTGAACGGTGCCGTTGCTCAGGCTGTACTCCAGCACGAAGTCACGATCCTCGTCCTCCGGGTGCACCGCATCCATTCGCGCGGAATAGCGCAATTTTTTCGAGAAATTTACCAACTGGCGAATGATGTCCTTCTTGGGTGGCTTTGGTACGAACGACAAACAGCTGGCGTACGTATCTTCGGGGCTGCCGAACTTTATGTGCGGTGGTATCTCGTACTTCTGTGCTGGTCTTTCCACACTCGTAGAAATTGGAATTGCGTCTGACTGCGGTGTACCCAGCATGTCGGAATAATATTTGCGCGTAAAAGCATCGCAGTCATGCAGCAGGAAGCGTCGTCCGAATAGAAGGATCGTTTCGCCTACCTGAAGACAAAGTAATAACAAGATTCTGAATTAGCTTTCGTTTGTTCTTGAAAAACGTATAAACGCACGTTTTTACTATTATTGAATTTAACTTTGCTGTGCCCTGAAATCGAAAATGTTATTAAAATTCTTTAATATTAAGAATTGTATTTATTTTGTGAATTTAGTATTGAAATGTAAAAAGAAATTTTTTTTGTTTCTCGATTCTTGAATCTTTGGTTCTTTTTCAGTCTAACAATTTTAAGATTACATTCTGTAATCAAACAGCATGTGAAAAGGGCTCTATAAAGAGATTTTATTATCCACTGTTAATAATTTAATTTATAAATGTTGCAACTGTAACAAAATTAGTACAAAGCTGAAAATAGGTCGAAATAATCTTACTCTAAAATCTTGTGGTGTGCAGTATTCCACGATCTCGGGATCTCCATATTCCATGTAGATACTCGGATGCCAAGACGGTAGATTCTGCCAGTTCTTGGGAACGCGCATTCGCTTCAGCAGCAACGCCACGGGGTCTTTGCCATCATTGGGCTCGTGAATCTCGCGAATCGCCACGGTGTCGTCCATCAAGAAATACATCACTCTATAGCGATCACCGTTCCAAGTAGCATCAAATGACAACACCATACCATCGTATTCTAGAAAGCGTCGTCTGGGATCATCATCCATCACTCGTGTGACCCCCAATGGTGTCCTGCACTTGGCGTCGCGCTGCAGTGTGTAAGGATCCGTGGGAAGACTCTCCTTTTCACCAACGTCGATACCTTGACTCGTCAGAAACTCTCTGGTGAACGGGTCACAATCGACGATGTGGTAAACCACACCATAAATGCCTAGGAGAAATATTATTGATTCAATTAGGGAGTGTTTGTATGTCGTCAAGGTTGTTTCGTCTAAAAAAAGTCCCATCTATTAAAATATATAAATTTACACATATATGTATATATATTGTACATGTGTATATATTTACATTTATATTTTAATTTTAAAGTTAAGATATAATAGTGGTTGATATTTTAATTTTGCATGCATATATGTGTTTACACACACCAAGTGAATTTGGATCTGCTCAAAGAATAGATCTGTTAAAACATGCGTGAAAATATTTGTATGTAACATTTGATAAATTTGTAATTTGATTTATAATTACAAGAAGGTCATTAAAACCGAGCATAAAGGGTGGAATATATATATTAAAATAAGTTTTACATAGAACAAAGTCTTGTAATATTACGAAACGTTTCGGCTGTACTTAGCCTTTTTCAATCGTTCAACAATTAATACATAAAACTTCGGTAATACGCTAACAATATTTAATACGCTTCTCATAATATTTTGGCGGGGATATTACCACTACTTTTATCACAACATCGTCGACCTTAGCATTAGAGCGCACAGCAGTCTTATTTTAGAACTCATACGGTTAGAAGTTCGAATACAGTGACAGTCTTGTAAGATATTGACATATTTGCGGAAGACTTAAACGAGGTATTTAATTCAAAACTTGAATTTATATTTTTTATATTTTTTAATTGTCAGACTATGTGATAGTGACGACCACTTTGTGAATGACACAGGTTATCAAAGCGTCTTAAGAATTCGCGCCTAGTTCATTTGACACACGATGCCTGACCAACACTTTCTCGCTTCCAAACGAGGAATTGATGGAGTTACAGCATCGGTAGTTCGTTCACATATCTGCGACGTATTTATTCGGATTGCGGAAATTAGATCATTTGTGACTGAAGATTCGAAGCTCTGATGCACAACTAATTATTGATGTAACTAATATTGTTAGCGTATTATCGAAGTTTTATGTATTAATTGTTGGACGATTGAAAAAGGCTAAGTACAGCCGAAACGTTTCATAATATTACAAGACTTTGTTCTATGTAAAACTTATTTTAATATATATATTCCACCCTTTATGCTCGGTTTTAATGACCTTCTTGTAATTATAAATAGCAGTTAGCATACACGAGCCTATATATCTTATTGTTTTGATTATTTTAATTTGATTACAATATATTTTATTTTCCAAGCATAATTTTTTATTTGGCCAGGTTGAAAAAAATTCTAAAATTGAAATATTTTATGCTAAGAAATTTATATAAAAGAAAAACCGAGGAATATGATTATTAATCGTCAACGTACAAATATCGATTCCGACATTGAAATCTTTCCAGACAAACAGGTCCCCCTTGACATTCTTCGAGATCTTATCGCGTCTCACCAGCTTGCCTTGCCGAAAACCAGCGTTCTTCACCACGGGCTCTATCACGCAAAGCGTGTCGTCTTCCAGATAGTAAATGATGTCTACATGACGAACTCGATAATGCTCGTCCGGGGAATTGAAGACTCCTTGGCGGAAGAAGGCCTTGAAGCGGAGGCACTTTTGCGCGAACAACGCGTAATGAGGCACAAATTGATGATACACGTAGTAAGGCACCCGACCGTAAATCGATCGTATATCATATCTGTCAATGACAATAAAAATTAAAGCTAGATAATTTAATCGCGATTAAATAATAATACATACGTGATATATTTAATGCACACACATTTCTCATCCTATAAAATAATAATATGCAATAAAATAATAAAATGATAGTAATTTAATATAATATGACACAATCAGGACCTATTGTCCATGTTCAAGATTTATATGAATATATCAATAGAGACAAAAATCATTTTATCATTAATATAGCTATTTCAATTATCCTGATAAATTGGAAAACTAATGAGTGTGATAAAATACGATTTTATGCATAATTCAATATTGATTATATTTAGAATCATAAAATGATTATTCTAATTACTATCAATAATTAATTTCGACAATCATTTTAATTATTGTAAACGCACATTATTATTTTATAGAATAATATAATTAACATCAATGCAATGTGACTTTCGAACAGGGAGATCCGCAGTTACTTACTCCACAGGATCTAAACCCTTAGCGTATCGAACGGATGCTGCGTCCGTCAGTCTCCTTCCGATGCCGTAATTAGTATCGCGTACCACAGGAAAGCCATTTAAAACGCCGAGCTTATGGGGCAATTTGTAATCCTTGACCTTACGAAACGATGAGAAGTTCAATACGTCCTCATTAACTATCAAAGTACCAATTTGGAAAACTATACCCCTCAAAATATGAAATCAATAGCCCACACAGAATTTTTTGAATTATAATTTACTCAATGATGTGAAAATAGATAGAAAAAGCTAAGTTAGAATTATTCGGAACACTTACAGTAACGTCTCGAAAAGTATATCCCGGTAAAAGGGGCAAAGTTGCCATACCGATGATGAAATATCGTATCGAAACTAAGAACAACTCTTTGGCCGATAACTTACATGCTCGTTATCGTGTTGATCGACAACTAGCAACAACTAGCTCGCTGATTTAAGATTCTGTTTAAACGTATCTCTATAACAACGCAACTGCTTATCGATTTAACCAATTAGCTGTCGTCATACAGCATACAGCCCCTCCCCCCCCGCTTCTCGTAGGAAGGATCATGGATATATCGTGGATTGCGACATTGCGACGCTTAAACTTAATGAGCTCAAGAGGAGGTGCGCAACGAAGCGGACAAGTTTCTCTGTTCGACCATTTATTTGTTCAGAACTTATTGACAACAGCAGTATTTGGATGGTTTTTTGTGTCTAAAGCGCTTCGATCGTACGCGATTGCAAAGGATCACAAACTAATTATCTCGCGAAAAATGGCCATGCAACCGGCAGACAGGCAGCCGGCAATCGGCACGGTGATCAGCCACGCGAACGCGATATTGCGAAACAGCTTCCACGACACCCCCTCACCACCACGCGAGGCCCATCCCACGCACACCACCGATCCCACTTTGCAGTGCGTCGTTGACACAGGTAGACCAACTTTACTAGCCAACAGGACTGTCACCGCGGCACCTACCTGCAATCAAAAGTTTTACATTAAGTCGGTTTAACATTACAACGAGATGAGTAAAATCTATAGTGAATACACAATGAATAAAGAAAAAGGTTCTATGTAGGAAACTAGACAGGAAATTGACCTCGTCACTCTAAATATATGTAGTTTTTAGTATTATTATTGTGTCATAAATTTTTACTAATATGATATGATATGTATCCAATAAGACCGTATGCACATAATATCCTTGCGTGTAATAAAAATCGAGGATCGAAAGGACTCGGTTTACTCCGTTTTTTCGCAGAATTTTCCAAAAATGTAATGATCCAGTTGTAAGCGCGCCGCGCAGCGCAGCGCAGCGCAGCATATTTTACCTCTATGGTGAATCCGGTGATGGGAGTGATGCGCGCCAGGTCCTGACCCAGGGTCCGTATCACCCTACGTCCCCACACCCACAATCCCGTGGAAATACCTAGGCCGCCGTAAAGCAGGATGAGAATGGGTGTTTCGGCCTCCTGTCGGGCCGAGCCCTCCGCGTATACCGCCCAAAGGGCAATCAAGGGGCCGATCGCGTTACTGACGTCGTTGCCACCGTGAGCGAAGCTGCCAAATGTCGCAGTGAGCACTTGTAGGAAGGCAAACAGCCTCGATACTTCCGGCTGCTCCTCGTCATCTATTATCCCGTTCATCTGCGCGTTTTCCGCTTCCGCGACCTGGGCGGTCATTAGCAACGGACTCTCGCTGGTATTGCCGCGCAACTTGGGCGCCAGCTCGGCCTTCGCGTTACCATTGCTGCTGCCGCAGGGAACTTCCGAGATTACCGACAACGCCGTCGTCTCGTTCTCTTGGTTAAAGTGCGTCGTTGTCGCTGCCTTCTCCTCGCTGCCGTTCGATGCTAACAGTATTCTCGCTCTCTGCCGTGGCACTACGAACATGTACACGAACACCGCGGCGAATTTGCCCGCCAGCAGCGAGGCTATCAAACTAGCCCACCACGGCATCTTATCCATCATTAGTACTAAAAATTAAAAACAAATATCTTGAATCAGAAGACGGAAACGTATTATTTTTTTCTCTTCTCTTTTCACTCTCTTGAAAATATGTCGAATTTCGAATTTTGAGATAAAATACTTACGTTTAGGTCCGTCAAGCACAATTGACATTATATTGATAGCAACGGTCAGTCCGTAGACTATAGGGAGAATGTGGAGACCTTGTTCAAACGGCTTGTTAGACTGAAGCACGGATTTTCTCAGAAGCCAAAAGATACTGGCGGACACGATTCCACTGAGTATGGGACTGGCAAACCAGGACGCCGCTATGTTAGCGAGAGCTATCCATCTTACCTGCGATATCAATACAGGTTAAAGTTTATAAAGTTAAATTAGTGCATTCGCGAGGTAGACGTCTGTGTAACGTAACCGCAACGCGTCGTGGTGCTACTAACCCCGGCGGTACCCCGGCACACGAGCGAAAATCCAACTGTAGCACCAACAATGGAATGCGTACCGGAAATTGGAAGTCGGAAAGCGGTAGCCAGCAGTAGCCAGATACCGGACCCAGCTAGACTAGATAACGCCCCTAGCATCAATTCCTTCTCATGGCCCTCGTACAACGAGACGTCCAGTATACCCTTTCGCATTGTGTCGGAGACCTGCAGCGGAGGGATAAATTGTCAAGTGAGAACAATTTTCAAAAGTTTAACTTATTTCTATAGCGCGATTTATAGCGCGTTGCTCCATAAAATCGATCGTTCCTTTTTCTTTTGTAAAATAAATATAAAAGTTTGAAAAACCTTTCGCTTTTGTCTCGATACCTGCCTTGTATCCTATCAGAACGGCACCGGCGACTTCGAAGACGGTCGCCAGAGCACAGGCTTGGAATATCGTGAGCACCCCGGCGCCGACGCTCGTCCCGAAGCTATTGGCGACATCGTTGGCGCCGATGCCGAATGCCAGAACGAACGCGACTAGAAAGCCGACCACTACTATCCAGATTAAGCTCTCATCGTATGGTATAGTCATCGTTCTCGCTTCTAAACTTAAATCTATTCTGCTTGAGCTTTCGATGCGTGTGTCTTGTTGCCTGTACGCCTCTATGCGATTATCCTTTTACTACACGTGCGCATCCGTCAGAAAATTGATAGGCATAAATTATCGTCCTTTCTCGTGTTTTTCTTTCTAAACGCTTCCATAACAAATAATGTCAATCGACTTCTAAGGATCTCGTAGCAAGGAAGAGTCTTTCTGATACAGAACGTTATATCAATAATGTGTAAACGCTTATCCATCAGAATATATCCTTTCTATATATACTTGGATGAATGTATATATATATATATATATACATATATATATATATAATTCTTTTATAATATAATAATGTATCTATATCTTTTCATTGTAGCCCTAATACGATCAATTCTTCAGTAGTTTTGTACATGTAGCAGAGGTAGTGTTTTGGCGCAGCACCTGATTTATCTAACATCGTAATGATTTCATCACATGTGATCGTACGTGATCGATGCACAACTGTGTTAGAGCTAATATACTCGAAGATACGAGGAAAGTTACTAGCTAACTATTCTCGCAACGATATCGTCGTGCTCTTCCTCGGATCAAGATTGTGACGCACGATTTTCGTGTCTTGCTGATGCGCCTCTGTCAGCGTTTTCCTCGTGTGGAAATACGCCGGTCGCTGTATTCCCCACATCTGCAAATCACACAAAACGACTTTATTCACTATCCCAAGTGTGACTTAACATAAATAATATAAATTCTATTAGCGTTGCAGAATATATCTTCGCAGGTTTCCCGCGACTACACAAAATATACACGTTTCAAATCTGATTTATCACATTTAACACTTTTGATAATAAAAATGAAATTTATACTTTTCACTTTTTATCACCAATGTTCTTTTCAATATTTTTCCAAAGGAGAATAAAAAATTATAAGTTTTCCGACGATTAAACTTTTTTATTAAACAAAAATGTGTTAGTTCCATGTGAAATATTACAAGAATAGCGTAATTTCCGTATCTTCTGATATAAATTAAATTATTAAGATGTAAAAGAACCATGTACACGAAATGAAAAAATTGTTTAAAATAAAAACTGGAAGAGAATTTTACAAAAATTATAAAAGCAGGAGATTAGATTGTTATCTAATTAATACGAAAGTTGGCAGATTCGGTGCTCGATAATGAAAATATCCGAGTTTTAAGAAGAGTATAGACTTTTACGACATTTTTCCTTCCAAATTGAGATACAAACGGCTGGCGGTGCCGGCTGAATGCAGTATTGCATGCACCCCCGAGACATTATTCGATCGTTATACTCCAACTAATTTCTCACCCCTCTCTCTCCCACCCGCCGCCGCGAGATTCTGACGAAACCGCGTTCTTGCGTTCTCGAATTATCCCCCGATCTTAATCGTCAACATTTTCCTCCCCGATATTACTCAGAATTTCCGAAATTTCACCTCGAGCGATCGCGCATTTCCCGAAACAGCGAAGAAAATGATCGAAGCCACCTAATTAGGTAACCCCGCCGTACAACGTGCAACGTGCAACTTTCGACGTGACCCCTGAGTCATCCACCGCAATTCGATCTTTGGACTATATAGCGATACGCGGAAACTGAAAGCGCGCCTCTCCTATTGTCTCCTATCACTCGAAATATGCACAAAATTTGCAAAAGTGTCTTCTCGATTACCAGAGACGTGCTACCTTCGTAAAAATCTCCCATGATGAAATTCATCGAACGTTACGAGAATTCCAACCCCCATGGTCTGGCACCTTTGTTAACAGTCCGACGATTCACAGATTCACGTACGATTTTTTCAGCGCGCAAACGGGGAAATGGCACAAAACTGTGTGTCGCAAATCAATTAATTCTCTTCTCCACGATTTTTACAATCGGATGCCGATCAGAGTGATACAGACAATAAGTTGGCGAACGAAGCGTCCATCGCCGCCGTCGCCGGTCGACGCGAGACGCGAGACGCGAGACGCGAGATGCCTCGGGGGGAGAAAAGGACGAGCGACACGCGAGAATGGCGATCGCGCTACGTGTATTCGAAATTCCGAATTCCGACTTGAGGCGTCGAGGAGAATTGACTCTGATTGACTCATTGCAAGTTACCACGCTCCGAATCATTTTCCGTGCTGACCAGCGCGCGTCGTGTCCTTCGGCACGTTGCTGACGAAACGTTGCTGGTCACGCGGGCTCATCCGGCAAGAAATGCGGATCGAACTCGCTCGCCTACAGGAGAGAGAGACCCTCGGCGTTATTGGAGGTAGCTGGAGGACCGCGCGACAGCGGCCAGCGAAATCACCAGCGCGGGATCACCAGTGGAACACTCTCGCCGCCCGACGAGACGACAATGAAATCACGGAAAACTTTGGCGGCCACACGCTCTCTCCTCTCGACGACGCCGCTCCGGCTCGGCTTGAGTCCGCGTGGGGGTGAGATATTGATCCGTCGATTTGTCCGCGAAACGCCTGCTGCACATACGTGGGGGATGATGCAACTCAACGACGATCAATGGACGATCTCTGACGATGGCAAGTCCACCTCGTTAGACTTCTTTCTCATTTTCTCCAATAATTTCGATGCAGAACGCTCGTCTCTGTGGATCCTGAGGAACAAATCGAGTGGAATCGTTAGTCGTTGTGATGCCGAGGTATCGATTTTAGGAATTGATGATGAAATTTACTTGCCAACTTATATATTCCTCTCATTGCAGCCTTCAAATCTAACTTATGTATAACAAACAATTTTTCCCCAAAAATACATTTACATATATGACTTAAAAAATTTCACTATTTTTTTCTACTTAAAATTATAAATAAAAATAAAAGTAAAATTACAAATAAAACAGCAGTCCTTCAATTTCTTGTCTCAAGTCTTTTTCCAATGTTTATTTAGAGAAATTAATGAAAACCAACTTTAAAACTTTATCAATTTGTAAATATTCTAAATTTTATATTTCACATTTCGTATGAATGTTATATTTCGTCACTTTACATTTTCTCTTGTTCAACTTGTAGCATTTGATGAAGCGTAGAGAAAATATATTAACATCATTATTGTTATTACTCTTTAATTATCATTTAATTATTACACGTACCATCTAAATGATTGATAACATGCACTTGTATAAGAGGTATTAAATGAATTGCGAATGGACGCGAAAATAACGGACGATAAAATATGCATTTTTCTTCCGATTATGTATGTACGTTTATTAATCGCACCTCTCAAGGTTACAATTTCAATATACTCCCAATCATATATGGTTTTAGTTTTCCATCCGCGATTATTTTTACGTCTGTCTGCAATTCGTTTAATATCCCTTATATGACAAGTTATGAACTATTTTGGAGCACGTGCATTACAATAATTAAATAATAAATATTCTATCAATGCTACAGCATTGATAGCTATTCCTATAACAGATTTTCGTAGTTATCAATTTTCAAATATTATTCATTATTTGGAAGTGATTATTCAGGAAATTAGATGGATGTTGCAACGCAATCAAGAATACAGGATATTGCTGTGTACTTGTAACTGTTTGGAGCAAGCAAATGTAATTTATTTAATTTCTATTCATTTTATATATGTACAGACCAGCTCTTCTTCACCAAGTGTGCATTAAAGAACGGATAACATTTGTTAAATTACTATCCAGTAATCATTGCGCTAAACTACACTTTACGACGCTTCCCATGTCTCCCTCTCCTCGCGCTCTTTCGTGACTTCATCAATGTATGGCTGAAGATACCTAATATCCTGCAAAAACATTTTTTCTTTAGCTAAAGAAATTCTGGATCAATTACAATGTATTGATTAGTCAACAATTGATATTTTTACTGACTTCTTCATACTTGGTCCACTCTTCCTGGGGTAAGATTCTCTTATTGGCGTCCAACTGCATAGCTCTTATTATACGGAAGTTGCGTTGATCCTTAATTTCTTGAGGAAGGCGTCTTAATGCCTCTGTTACATCTTCATTTTCATAAAGTAAATCATCCCTCCATAAACCTGAACAGAAAGATTATAACATTATGATTGTACAATGGTAAAATCATTTCTGCACTACTGATATAATCTGTGCACAAATTGTCATCCTCTTTGGTATCAACTTCTTAATAAAATTGTACATATATACTATGACTATCACATTGGAATGCTACTAATTTTTGTTGCTAAATTTAGCGAATATGTTGACAAAGCAATTATAGAACCTATTTAATGCATTGAATACTTGTTTCCAATAAAACGAATTATTAAAAACATCCTTTACACAAAAAATAAACAATGCTACATCAACAATGAAATTTTTTTAGGTTAGGTCAAGAATTTTTCTCAATTTTCATATGGCGGTACGAATTAACGATGTAAAACGTCACTTTTCATTACCGTATTGATTAAATCCACTGACATTGTAGCACCATTTCCTAAAGCCGGTGGCTGAAACGAAAGCAAATACGTTATGTAAGAATCTGTATATCACTTTACACTCGACGATCGATCATGTAAAGAAACAAAAACGAGATAGAGATTTCACTAGGCATTAAGGGCGAAATTGGCTATTTACTGATCAACTGATTCATTCGTCTGCTCATATCTGAAGATGTAACGCTTTCTACGAGGAAGTGCGATCAACTTCACGTAAGCAGCAGACTGATGGATGCGTCGGAAAATTAAATGGCGGCGTGCATTCGATTGTCATTCGGTGACCTGCGAAGATACGGCCCTGGCAATTCGAAAGTTGGAAGTTTTACGACTCCGATTACAAACTCCATTTCGATAACATATGTAGTATTGCGTTCGCACATTTTTACATTTTATCAAGCTGATTTGTTATACAGTATTTTATTAATATAATATTAATATACAGTAATTTTTGTCGTTTGGCGTGAGAAGAAAAATTAGATTAGCAAATTACACAGTTAAAAATTTGGCTGTAAAAAATTCTATCGTTCCAATATTAATCAGCGACTAAGTTGTCGAGTAGCACTATTTTATATAATAGGAATAGAATAATTATTAATTTTTTGTCATTTTTATTGATAGCGTATAGAAAAACATATTGGAACTTTGAACCATGTCCCTTTAAGCGCTACAATATTCCTAGAATATATAATACGAATATTATTAAAAATTAAAATAATATTAAAATAATATTTCAAGGATATTATTCTAAGAATATAATATTTTTTAATATTATAGGAATATTGTATTAATGTTATATGTCTGCTTTATATAACATTTGTGGTTATTATTGTAATATCCGTGGAATATTATAAAAATGTTCTACGAAAATTATTTTTGTTCAAAAATTAATGTAAATTATTTTATGCGTAAAACATTCATAAACTTTATAATTATTACATTTAAAAGTTATAATATTCTCAATAATTTAAAATATTAAAGTAAATAACATTATTCACTTTCCATATAATATTCGTATAATATTATCATGAATGGACATATAATCACTTTCTATTAATATTAAATGATATTATAACGTTTATAGAGTTAGAAGTGAAGGGTGTCGAGGGTGTCGAGGGTGAATTGGACGATGGACGCGCAGAGCGTTTAGAGCGTTTTTCGAAAATCGAGCGCAAAATTAAAGCCAAACAACACTTCCGGATATTTTGAGATGTAGATGGCGCTGACGGAGAGGGAACGGAAGAGGGAACTATTTCGCCGCTTCGCCAGCGTGGGTGACGACCGTTGCACGGTCCGAGTATATAAGTACGCTCGCGAGTGAGCGCGCGTCGCACTCAGCCGCAATTTTTTGCCACGGTGAGACCGGTGAGAGTAGAGTTGTCGTGTGCGTTTCTTTTTCCCCAAAAATAGGCCACATAACCTATGACCATTCCATAAGGCTATGGTCTAATTCTCCCTGAAAAACCCCAAAAAAACGTAAAAACCTGTAAACTTGTGCAACGTAGATTTGTGAAAATCGCAAAAAAAAATCGCAAAACCACCATCAAGACCTTGGTGACAAAGGGAGAGAGGAAGTAAGGAAAGTGAACACGAGCGGAGAGTGCGAGCAACGCTGCTATTCGCATAGAGAGAGAGAGAGAGAGAGAGAGAGAAAAACGGAGCGAGAGAATCCATCTGGGTAGCCACAAGAGCACGCAAAGAAAAAAAAAAAACTTGTGAACATACGTACGTACGCAGACACGCACGCACGCACATACGCACGCACGCACGCACATACGCACGTACGCACGAGGTCGGCGGAAGCTGGATAAGTGAAGAAGAAAACGTGTGAGGAGGAAACGCGTGAGAAAGTGCGACGAGAGGCGCGCGGGCAGAGCTAAGAAAGAAAATCGAAGCGTGATTGTCGCCGCGCGACGCGGAAGAACGTCGCTCCGTCTCTCTCCTTCCAGCGAGACTCTACACGCTCTACACTCTACTACTACTACCGCCGCCGCCGCCGCCGCCATGAATCCTGGAGCGCCCAACTACCCCATGGCCTCGCTCTATGTGGGCAATCTGCATACCGACATCACCGAGGCGATGCTGTTCGAGAAGTTCTCGACGGCTGGACCCGTGCTGTCGATACGCGTGTGCCGCGACATGATCACCCGCCGCTCGCTCGGCTACGCATATGTCAACTTTCAGCAACCGGCTGACGGTGAGCTAGCTCTTCATTATTTTGTTGTTGCGCAATAGTCCCGCGACGGTCACGACGGTCAACGTCGCACTCCGTCGCAGGAAGATCGAGGACCGCCAATTGGAGATTGGAGATTGGAGTTGGACCAATTTTTACACAATTTTTATTTTAATCCGTTTCATTTTACATCGAACGTAAAATCAAACTCCGTAATCTCCAATTCGCAATCCTCAATCTGCAATGCGTAACATGAACGTTAACGGCGTCGGCGTTGGCGTCGGCGTCGGC
>QKQZ01041181.1:0-11472 GCA_003595255.1 Solenopsis fugax
AATATTCCAAATATAAACATAAAAATTAGCTCAATATTAATTCCAGCGCTTATACAAGGTATCGTACTTTAATAATATTGTAAAATTAGGTAGCATGTCATTTACATAGCAAAAACAGTTTTTCGCAAAAAAGCAATTTTTCAGAAAAAAACCAGAATTTTTCTGGTTTTTTCCCAGCGATTTGAAAAAAGCGATTTTTTTAAAACTATATAAATAACATTCTGATNGCGATTTTTTTAAAACTATATAAATAACATTCTGATTTTTAAAAATTAAATTTGTTTATTTTGTGTACTGGATACTAAAAAATGATTTTCATCAATTGTCATTAACATAAAACGTTCATCTCCTCGATTGATATTAGCAATACTTTTTTCTTTTAATCGGAGCATTATCAATCCTTTCGATGATGCGTTGAGCATCACTGGTGAGAGGAAGAGTCGCGCTTATAAAAGAAACGAGAAGTGGCGCATATGGTAATACGGTCGGCAGATGAGGCGACGGCAGGATGTCACATTACGTGGCCCCTGACCCTCCTCGGTATCGTCGTCGCCTACCACGGACCAATATACCTAATGAAAATGGCCACTGCACATTCTACGTTTGTAAATTGGAGCGGTTGCGAGGCATTTCATTGCGCTCGAGGGGGAACGCGTACGAGTTAAGCGTAATGCTGCGCAGTGTGGAAGGAAACCAATGAGACGTAACCAACGAGAGCGCAAGTAACCATTACTCATAACCCCGTAACTTAATTTAGTCTCCGGGACCAGGCTTACGCGATAAACCGTTGCGGAAATTTATGGCTGTTCGCGGCGCTGCAAAATGAAGCGGCAAACGCGTTATCGAAAGCACGAGCACGCACGTGATCTAATTCGATTAAAATTATTAAACCTAACGCGCTAAATAGACACCACGATAGCGAAATCATTGATTATGTGAATAATTGTGTGAAAACTTCAATAAAATACAATGAGAAAAAAAATTTGTTGAAAAACAAAAATGTTAATCCAATACGTTCAACTAAATATTGAATTCGTTTAGTTGATTCTTGAATAAAAAATTTGAATGATTGACCTGAATGAATTACACCTTTTTTTGTGTAAATAAATAATTGAATCAATCTAATGTTTATTTAACCGTATCGAACTAAATATTTTAGTTTTTTAACAAATTTTTTTTCTCAGTGTGTGCACTATAAAATTATTAACGATTGCGAATCGATTACGATTAATTACTTCCGCCAAAATTATAAACGCCTACTTTCCATTCGATTTAAAAAAAAAATAAATAAATAATATCTTCCTAGTGTTCAAAAAGATAAGAGTAATTTTGATAATGTTTACCAATTAAATGTGTATCAGTATTCATTACGCGTAATTATATAGAAATTAACGGTTTTATAAACACTCGCATTGCCGAAAGGACCAAGTACACGCCGTACGCAATTGACATGCGCACAATTTAGATTCCCGAGCGAAGTTAATTACTTTTCAGCCGACCGTTTCTTCAATTGTGACGAAATTCTTTGCTCGGCAAAAGCGCGAAGAGATTCCCCATTAGGATTGTTCGCGATCCTGTCATTCCTGCACGCCGGAGGTTAATAAACCTCGACCGTTTGTACTCCTAACAGTAAGACCTCGCCCGGCACAAAAGCGTCGTGAATCATCGCGTGTTCTACACGCGCGCTGTAAGATGCCTTCCAAAGCGTCGCACGCGCGAACAAGTATGTAAAATCGTGCGAACGTGCCTTCGCGAGTCTTTATGCGATCGCAGCCAATGACGCCGCGAGGCATTGTACTTCCCAGGAAGTGATACGTGTCGTCGTTAAGATAAGAAATGATAGATCGACATTAAATATTTCACAATAAATATTCATGATTTCGTAAAAACGGTCTTCAGTAAAAAGAAGAAAGACAAATATGTCTTGCAATTAAATTTATTTTTATAAAAATAATCTTGGTTTCTTTATACTTGCTAAAATATTGAGGAATACAGCACGAACTGAAATTCTAACAATAGCCTGTCAAATAAACTCCATTGGCATTATAAGACGAGACATATCTCCCTTCCTGATCGCCCTAAATTACTTAACAGACACTTAATGTCGATTAACTGATGACCGATAGCGAGGGAGAAATATCTACTATCATCTCGACAAATTATCCCGTTATCGTCCATGTAATAATTTAGCTAACAGTTATTTCGAAGGTTCTCTATCAATTTCACTTTAAATTATATTGTTTTAACAATATTTATATATACTAAAATTTCTAATTATTATCTTTATAAAATTTGACATATGTGATTCCGAAAAAAAAAAAAAAAATTATTTCTTGTATTTGAATACATATAATACTATAATATAATTTACGCATTTAGAAAATAATTTTATTTACATTTCAATTCACTTTGCTCTATTAGTATCTTGAAAAAGAACGTTCCGTCGCCTATGAAGCAAACCTATACCAAAAAGGTACAATGAACCTTTTGAGACCGCGAAAACACGTTCACATCCACGTCCACGTCCACGACGCTGGCATTAAAATGCGTCGGGACTATAAAGACGAGCTCCGAAGGTCCTAGACCGCCCGTCGCGACTTGCGACTGTCGTCGTGCGACGCGTTGTGGCGCCCGCTTGATTTTTCGCCGGCTATTTCCGTCCGGTGTTTTTACGACGCATCCCTTGCATTTCGGGAGCACACACAGGGAGCGGTGTATATATAGACACGAGGTTGAAAAAGACCACCCCCATGCACTCATCTCCGGTTCCGAGGGATTATGAAAAAAAAAAAACATCCGGTCCCTGAGACAAAAGGAGTCGTCGCATCTCCGGCTGTTCTCGTTGCTCGCACACGAACACATCGATGTGTATTGGTAAACTCTTGTCTGCTCTTTCAATGTGTTCTTGATGAAATTAAAAGATCTCTCATATTTAGAGATATTTGTGGGAAACGTGAACCCTCCGTTATTAACTCTTAAATCTCCACGGAGATTTATTGATTCATTTGGTACGTGTATAATTTAGGCATTTATTAAGTTCTTTCGTTATTTATGTCACATTTTTAATTGCACATTATTATTTACTGTATTATATATTTTTAATTTACTGTATCATATATTTTTAATTATTATATAAAAATCTGATATTGACTTAGAATAATTTCGAGATCAAAGTACCTTCCCTCGACAGGAAGCTTATATAAGCTTGTGTGAATGATGGTCCTTCATGCTACCGGCGTTTCTGAGCAAAGCTAAACAAGCTAGATAAAAGACTAGGAACTCTCAATAGAAATGCTAATAGAAGACGGCAGGAAACGCTCTTGACCTCGCGTGCGTTTCCTTGGTGTAAAATACGCAGAAATAAACGCGCGACGTTCACAGCGACGTACTTCGTTTTACGACTGATGTTCCGAAAAGGATAATTAGTTTACAAGGACATCCGTGCCTACGACCATTTCACACATGTTGGTATCGTATATGACATGCAGGAGATAATTTAAGATTCGCCTTCGTGCCACGAACGTGTGAAAACAGATTCTAACTTACTTTATGTCCAGACAGATTGAAGTTTGCTGTCCTACTTCTCGCGCAATTAACAATTCTATTCTAGATATGGTCTCAGGAGTGTCTCGCACTTTCTCTAAAAAATAAATATCAGACCACTCGCGAGAAGAATGAGAATTGTGTTTCGATGCTGACATTCTTCATTATAATAATAAAAAAATTATTTTACGGGAATTTATTTCGTAAAAATAGGAAGAAAGAGGCTTTAAATTAATTCTAAAGTCGTCCGATCCGATGCCACGCTTTTCTACATCTCGCGACGTCATAGAACGGCACCAATCGTCATTCCATTTACGCCATAATTCTACGACGGAATCGAATTTCATCAGCTTTCCACTCGATTTCAATTAACTGCAAGAAATTTCAAGGTCGCCGACCTCGATTCCGCCTCCTTCTAATTTCTTCGTGTATCCACATTACGATTACGTTTACGTTGCACATTTAGATTTCCCCCCCATGATCCCGATTCGATCGTTTCTAAATCTAAATTTCCCATAATTTTATTTACGACTAGTATATAAAACATAAATTTTTTTGTAATCAATTAGCGCTAAATAATTTCTCTTTGACTTCAAATGGACTACAGATATATTTAGGTGTGAGGTTACTCCTGCACAATTAAAATGTTAAAATTGAATTTAAAATCATTCAGGAATTCCTGAAAGTTTAAAGGATTTAAATTACCTCAATGGAGTACAGAGCAACTTAACTTCATAACACAGGAAGGATCACTTTACATGATCGATTGCGTGTATGACATAAAATTGCCGATCGGATTTGCATTCATCACAGCGCGATCGATAACGCCAACTCATTGGAGGGAAATCGCCGATCCCGTTCGCATTTAACAGCGCTTTAGATAACTGATAGATACGCCGATAAACTCGGTTAACGAGCGACTCGTCGCCGAGAGGTAACCCGCTCTGTCAGAAAAGTCGACGGACAATCGTCTTGTCGGGAAAGCCGGGCTCGTAACTCTTCCGTTAATTGGCTCATTAATGCGGCCAGCTTCCTCGGATCCCCGAGATCGACCCCGATCGCGCGCGATCTCGACTTAACGCGTTTGACCATCGATCCGATTAGCCTATTAATTTATCCAAGTAATGGTCCATTAATCGTGGATATTGTCATTTCAAAATTGTGTCACGTCTTTTTTTGCAAGGATGTTAAAAATTTTACACTCGCGACGCAACTCGAAGAAATTGTAAAATATAATTATAAATAAAAATAATTATGCATCAATGACGATTTATTATTGCTTTTAAAACTATATAGCATATTATTTCAAATTATATTGTATTGTCTCAAACATTCACTTTTCACATAAAATCAACCAATTCTTTTTGGCACATCGAAAATATAAGCAAACAAAACAATATTTTTATTTGTAACAAAAATAATATTTTTATTTACGAAAGAAATTTTAATATCCTTTAAATTATGAGTAGTCTTGATGGTTACTATCCACTTTGATTAAACCGCCTTGCTTAAACGGGCTTTAAGGTCTGCAAGGAACAAGCATCAGCTCGATGTGGCGCCTGCCATAAATTCTAATTCCGAATGAGAGAGAGGAACGAGCGAAAAAAAGTAGATGGCGACAATTGCAGTTAATTAATCGCACACCCCGCGCATCGTCTGGAATTCCGCGACATAATTCGGAATCCGATAAGAAGAAGGCCGCTCTTCTTCCTATTTATATAAAGATGGTTATGGGTTTATCACCGAAGCGACGTCACGATTGGCACAAAATAGCATCGACTTCGTGTCCTTGCAAGAAAATTACGAGGTAATCTTCAAGTACTGCGCACTAAGAATATGCACTATTTTAAAAGTAACATGTAGAATATATTAGTCTTATAAAAAAAATGAAAATTTTGATTTATGACATTTTATATTAAAAAAATGAACATCTTTAACAGAAAGAAAAAGACGATATAAAAATAGACATAAGATGGAGCGATCGATTATTTTCATTCAACGTTTGTGATATAATTGAAGTGAATATTTTTGGATTGATATTACGCATCAGCTCTCGCAGATAGTGCCAGTCGATTTCTATATAAGGTCTACCATCGTGCCCGGTATTTGTCATTTCCGACAGGAAAGGCCGCGCGCCGTCGCTTCTGACTCCTTTCGCTTTCGGGATGTCTCGCGATCGTGATTAATACGGATTGCCTGTCGACCGTTAACCATATGACAAGTGCCATTCTCGAATTTGCTTTGAAAAACGTTCCTTCGCGCGACTGCTTCGTATCAAAGATCTCCTTCTGTACATTATAAAACTTAATGAACCGTCATGTTTATTTTTGGACGGTTTAGCGAAAAACATCTTTTCAATTAATTGCATCATTGCAAAGATGTAAATTAGTTGGGACATAAATTATTATATTTAACAGTAAATGTTCTCTCATTATTCATAATATTCAACTTTTATTCAATAATTTTTCGAGAATCTATAAATATATTAAAGTTTTAATCAGTAAATATCTATAGCCTCCATAATTGTTATTATCTGTACAGAATTGAAAATAATTCATCATTATAGACGTATTAAGACATTAATGTCTTGTAGAAAATATTATACAATATTAATTTTTTTTAACAAAAAAAAAATTAAGATAAAAAATTAAGAAGATAAATTTCCATCTTCTTAAATTAACATAAAATAATATCGCGAAAGCAACAACTATATATATAAACAATTGTCGTGAATTACAAGAAAAAATGTTATTAAAAAATTATTGGAAATGAAGAGTTTAGACAATTCAACTAGGTTTAAATGTTCCTCAAATCCATCGCTACATATCGCGTACGGTAAACTACGACGCATATTGCATATTTACATGTAGGCGCCTACGAGCCTCCCCCGCCGTAAACAAAGTGCAAAAAAATGGCGGTCTGTAAAAATTTACCGCGATCGATAGAAAAGAGAAAGAAAAATAAAAGAGAGCCCCCAGAAGTGCCAGTATCGAGAGCACTAGGATTTCTTATCGTTCCTCGTCGTGCGCACCTTATTATATTCCCCGTCTCGCCACTCGTCACGGCTCGTAAAGTCGATATATGCAAAAGCACTGCTCCTTCCCCTGCCTCGCCCCTTGCTGCAACCCAATCTACCCCCTGCCACAGGTAAGAAATTCCAGTACCTCACCTCGAGATCCGCCGTAATCCTTAGGCTCGATTCAGGCTGAAGTGCTTCGCACCTCGTTCTATAGCTCGAACGTGTCTAATGTTAAATCTTGGGATTTACCATTCATTTTTCTATTACTTAATTGCAATGTTTCAACTAAACGGTGCATAATTAGCGCATTTTTTAATTATCTTTTCTTTTTTCATTATTCTTTGAGATCTTTCGTTTCTTTCGAAAACTCTGATAACTATATATGTACGAATTAAAGTTTGACCCAATGTTAATGTAAAAACTGCATTATTGCCTCACTGTAGCCTGAATCGAGCCTTAGGTGCACACTCGATGCACCAGTGACTTTCTCCAGGTTGGCATGTAGGGAGCGCACGCACCGCGAACGAGCTACCGCGGTTTTATCGTCCTCTGCCTACTCTAAATATTTCTCCGGCATAAATTTATAACGACGACGGCGGCGCGCCGCCGCTAATAACGAGCGCAATCCGGCCGATATCCCGGCATTTATACGAGCGTCGCGACCCGTGCCGATCGGATACCCGTCGCTGGTCCGATGGGTATTATAGGCGCACGCGATGGGGCCCGTGGCGATGAATGGGGCTCGTTTCGGTCGGCTCGAGTGGCCGCGGTGAATCGTCATCGGTAGATCAGTGAAAGTCGACTCGAGTCCCGACCCGGCACGCGGGCCGATCCACACTGGATCGCGATTGATCGGGCGCGGTAACGTTCCAGGAAGTATTACGGATCCAACGAGATAAGATGACGCCATGACGGTAATAAAAAGACGGTAAGAATTCACAGCATTGGAACGTCGTTTACCGAATAACAAATTTTAATTAGCGGATTGTAATGACGCATTGCGTTTGCGTGACAGCAGGAGGCTCATTTTGCTTTCTCGCGTTCCCAGTAATGAATCAGCCGATAATATTCGTATCCAGCGCGTTCTATCGCTCCGGCACTTATCTCGCGATTGCATACAAACGCGCAAATCTCAAGCACGTAATTTTCACGGCAGTCGTGGTCTGGTACAACATCGTCGCGATTGCCGGCCGCATTAATCGGGTAATTAAATCATTACTCATTGTGTCTCGTATTTTTTTTAAACGCTCCAATTTGCCGTGCCCTTAATGACTCGTTAAAATTGCTTTAATAATGCCCGAGCTAATAAGCTGACCGTGTACACCGTCGACAGCCGATCGGTCACGCTACGAATGACTACTCTATCCTACTGCTGCATGTCGAGTGGCACGGTCGTGTGGGAGATACAGGTTGTATGCATGTTCTTTTCTTTTTCTTTTTATTTTTATTCTTTTTTTTTTGTTTCAACACCGCGCGTCAATAAGAGCCAGTGATTTTAGCATACAGGTTTTACTCGTTGTCGCTTATTGACGAAAAAGTAACATGCGCGAGCTGTCACATGCATAATTTCAACTGCGTTTAAGTAGATATCTATATTCGCCATTACCTGTCTTACGGAAAAGTATATTTTTACGACAATCGAGAATATATCGAAGAAAAGGAGAATATGTACATGTTCATCGAGCATTGATTCTTAAAAATGTAAATGATACAATTTTTATTTAAATAATTAAATAAATTAAAATAAATGAGAGGTTGATCATTTTTAATAGAATCATGATTATATCGAGAGACTCTCTATTATTGAATTACTTTTAGATTATGATATTATATTTGACGTATGAATAATGATATTAAATTTATTTTTAATTATTTAATAAACGAAAATGGATTTTAAAATAAAAAAAGAATCATAGAATTAACATAACGAAAATTGTTGATTTATAGCGTGCGTAAATTTTCAATGTCAGAATAATGAACATATTCATAATACTTAATGATGTAGAAAAACCGCTGGAGAAATAAAAAATTCTTCAAAGACACTTTACTCTCTCCGGTCTTCCCACTCGCATTAAGTTCAATCGTAATTCACGCCACGCAGGACGAAGAGCTTCCGCTGAACGTCACCCGCATCCTTCTTCCTGCTTGTCGCGGTGCACATATGCAGCTTTTTATACATCTTTAGCGCGTGCCGCGTGTGTTTATAAATGACACCAGCGTTTCAACAGGAAACTTCATATCTAAAAAACTTCCAAGAAACCTCATGTCGACAGGAAACTTCACGTCCAAAAAAATTCAAAGAACTAATATAAGCATATGACTCAAGTTTTTCGCACACTTTTAACTGGCATCTCTAATACTTATAACATCAATGTTGCTATTATGATACCTGTTATTCGGAGTTAAAGATTTACAACTTGTATCGCTTCAAATAACAACTTGCTGCAAAATGCTCGCTAAGGAACGCGTATCTCTAAAGAAATCACGTCGCTAATGTATGTAGCCGTACTTTCGCGATACTCCGTATAGGCGGATGTTTACGAACCGGCGAGAAAATAAACGCGGAACGGAGCGGGAGAACCGTGACAACCGTGTTCTAAGATTGAGGTCAATGGGTATATCTCGATTGCGAGGAGAATTTTTCGACGATGATAAGTCGTGCGATAAGGATCGCCTCGTTACGAGCGGTGCATGGCGAGCGCTAAACCTCACGGACAATCGTGCTTCCGCGATAGTTGTAAGTTGACAAGCAAATGATTGTGACACACACTCACTTTGCATAGAGCGACGCCCGTGTCCAGTCTGTCCATGAAATTGTCAAGATTGATCCTGAGCTCCGGATACAGGGCGTTCAGCCATTCCGCCAGGTCCTCCTTCATCGCTATCAGGTACTCCTCCGAGGACTTGAACGGTCTGTACGACCTCCCTTCCAATAGCACCGACATGATTTTATTGATTCGATAACTGAAAGTAGATATTAAAAATTATATTAAATTTTTATTAAATTAATGATGTTACATTAGAACATACATTAAGTTTATATTTAGAAAATGTATATTACTATTTTTTTAAAATCATACAGAAAACATTATTTCAACGCTAAGATCTTGCTATGATCATCTATGGGCTTATCTCAATTTAAATTGTTTATTTTTTTATTTTTTCTCTTGTTCACACTTTTATTTTTATTTGAATATTATGAACTAAATAAGATTTTGAATATTTTTAAATTATTATTAACTTATGTACTTTGCTTTAAAATTTAAATATTACATAAACAAGGTATACATTATTATATTTATACACTGTTTTAAATCAATAAAAGTTTTCAAGTTTTTTTGAATTCATACTCTCGATTTAAGTTCTCTGCAACTTGCATTTTTTCACCTCCGCTTATTTAGAGTGTTCGGTGAAAACTGAAAAGATTTCGATCGTGACAAGGGACTTCCGCACCTTTTTAGATCCATGTAGGTCCTAATGGACCAAATGGGGGATCCTTTATTGGTTACGCATAGAAAGGGAAACCTTTCAGCACAATTTTCGAATTTCTTAAATTCTTAAAATCCTTAAAATTATATCGATTCTTCTAACTCCTTCCTTTAACTTTTGAACCAATTATAATGGTTATTTTCCTTATTTACATTTTATCTCATTTTCTTATTAATTTCTTGTTTTTAATCAATTTCTTGTGAATTATTCTTCTATCAATATTACTTTTCTTTTCTTTCTTCACACTTAATACTTAGCTATGCACATTCTGAAAAAGAAATAACGCGATTTAAAAAAATCTCAGTTTATATACATCAATTGCATTTATTCAATCGATTGCATTTATACATTGTATCAAAATTGTGATCTGCATTCAGTAAAATTTTCATGATTCTTATGATTTTTCAATTCTTGAAATTTCCCTTGAGATATCATGATCGAAGATTATTAATCGTTTCGATGAAAGCTACGTTCGCTACGCACGGGAATTGCAATGTGCCGCTAACGGGGTCCCGATTCGTTTTCTCACGCGATATTTCTACGTCCAGATACCGTTGCGTATGCAAATCCGCGGGCATTATTTCGCAGATGTGAGAGGCAGATTATAAACATCCGATGAATAAAAAACGCGAGGGTCCGCCAGACAATGACCACTCCGGGTGTCGCCTGTTGACAATGGCGCGGTCATCCCCGCGAGATTTTCCCCCATACTGGTCCTGCAACCACCCTATATATGTGTATATTATATATATATATGTGTGTGTATGTGTGTGTGTATGTGTATATATATGCCTATTGCATTCTGCTATGATATCCCCTATGCAAGACGAAGCCACGATTATACCAGATTAACCGACAACTTGAGTAATTTCTGTCTGCAAACTTCAAATTTGTTCATATTGTTTGAAATCTTGAAAATTTTTGCACTTAAGACGAGATATACATTCGGACGTTAGAGAAAGAAAAAGCGAAGATTTTATGTGCGAAAAGTGCAAGCAACACAAACAGGCCTTTTCACAATATTTTATTGAAGCACATGTGTAACTTGAATTATTTGTATGCGTGTATTACATAAAGATTCTTCTTTTCATCAAAACTAGTATTTTTTTCATCATAAAAAATAGAAAGTTTAATTATTTGCAACTAAGCTCATTTTGCTAATTGGCCGGCTATTATCTACTACTTGAAAAAAAAAAACAGTTTTATTGAAGTATCAGAAAATTATAGAATCATTCAATGAACAGAACGTCCGCGAACGTAAGTAAAGTAGGTTGTTCGTTCGGAAATAAATATGCGATTAAACAATAGGGGGAAAAAATTATTGAAAGAACGTCATTCGATCTTTTGACACTCATTGTCAGTAGGGTAAAGTTGCCTATTATGAGATACCTTTTTTTAAAGGCTTATAATTTATTTAATTT
>QKQZ01041192.1:0-13148 GCA_003595255.1 Solenopsis fugax
GGAATTATATATTTAAATACAAAGATATATCTATTCATTCACGGAGTCATTCCTTCACCAACTCTCCCACAAATTGGTGACCCCGACGTGATCTCTGTAAGCACCGCAACGAGAAATAAATTCTACGTACGCTATATATAAAAAAATACAAAAATGTCGGACGAGGGCAATGATACGATATTAGAAGCTCCGGTATAATCGCATCGCATTGCAATTAAAGTATCTCCGTTCTGGGCCGACGAATCAGAATTATGGTTCGCACAAATGGAGTGCCAATTTACGCTGGGAGAAATAACTCAAGATTCAACGAAATACGCAAAAGAGATCAAGGATTTAATTACAAGACCTCCAGCAGCAAATAAGTACGAAAGCTATAAAAAGGCTTTAATACGGCTTTTCATTTCTCAAGAATAGCAGATTCGCCAGTTACTCGAGCACGAAGAAATGAGAGATCAAAAGCCATAACAGTTTCTTCGGCATCTGCAAGCTCTCGCTAAAATTGCCATACCGGAGCAGCTCTTGAACACATTATGGATGGTCAGATTACCGGCTCAATTACAAGTCATTCTAGCAACGAGATCCACAGACAAGCTGGAAGACGTGGCTGAACAAGCTGATAAAATACACGAAGTATCAGCAAGAGCAGTAGCAGTCGCCGGCATCCAATCCGTAAGTACAGCAACATCATTGTTAGAGCAGCAGGTGAAGGAGCTGACGAAACAGGTGGCAAGCCTGTGCAGCCGAGTAGCTGCAAAAGATAATAAAAAACGCGATTGTTCTCGCAGCCGATTCGGAGAGAAACAGAACGAGAAACAAGGTGTCTGCTATTATCACCGACATTTCAAACACGAGGTCAAGAAATTCACAAAACCGTGCAATTTCAAAACGGAGAAACAAGCGGAAAACTGAGCGGGAAGCCATTAGTAGCCGTGAAAGGCCCTAGCCCTCGATCTTTCCTCTTATTCATGCCACGGACCGTGACACGAAAATACGAAACTTAATTGACACGGGCTCCGACGTCAGCGTGTTCCCACGAACACAAGTTCAAGGAAGGCGTTCTACGAGCCCGAACAAATTATATGCGGCAAACGGATCGATCATTTATACGTACGGAGTGAAAAATGGACTGCAGGTCGAGGGAAAAACAGGACTAAAGGCAAACGGGACGACTCACAAAGTCGACCTGCCTTCTGTCAAGGCCATGATAGGAGACTCTACCTATCACAATCTCCTAGCAAAATTTCCAACACTTACGAGAACCTCGGGGATGCGTCGCCAGGAACAGCGGCACTCAACGCATCATTTCATTAAAATTATTATACATCAGGGCCTCCAGAAGCCTGCAGACTTCGTAGATTGGCGCCGGAAAAATTTAAAGCTGCAAAAGAGAAATTCTATCTTCTTCTCGAAGAAGGAATCATTCAGCCTTCGAAAAGTCCATGGGCCTCACCATTACACATGGCTGAAGAAGGAGAATACGTGGAGATCATGCGGTGATTATCGAAAACTTAACGCTAGAACGGTGCCCGATGAATATCCGACATCAAAGATTTTACGCATTCTCTAAACGGAACAAAGATCTTCTCCACGCTGGTTTTTGTCCGGGCATTCAATCAGATTCCGGTACACCCTGAAGACATTCCGAAAATCGCAATTACCACGCCGTTCGGATTATTCGAGTATCATTACATACCGGACTTCGAAACGCCGCACAAACCTTCTAACGATTTATCAACAAGGTGACACACAAACTGGACTTTTGTTATACATACATAGACGACATCTTGGTGGCTTCCCCCTCCGAGAAAGAACATTTAAAACACCTCGAAGAACTATTCGAACGTATCAACACATATGGAGTCCAGCTCAATCCTGCCAAGTTCGTCTTCGGAGCCTCGCAAGTTAAGTTATTAGGCTACCTAGTCTCGGCCGAAGGAACTCGACCACTCCCCGACAAGGTCCAGGCCATCAATGAATTCAAAAAGCTTGAGACAGTTTCTGGATACGATTAAAGACCAGGCCCAACTTCACGACGTTCTGCGAGAATCTCAAGTGAAAAGAAAGACGGTTACGTAGATGCCTCTACTGGAAAGAGCATTTCAAAATTGCAAAGTGAACCTGTCAAAAGCCACACTCGTGGTACATCCAAAAACGGAAGCGAAAATTTCAATATCCACTTATGTATCCGATACGGCGATGGGAGCAGTGGTACACCAGGAGGTCGACGGAGAACTTCAGCCACTCACCTTTATGAGCAAGAAATTCAGCCGGGCGCAAACAAAGTACAGCACCTTCGACATAAAGCTTCTCGCAGTATACACGGCAATTAAACATTTTCGGCATCTACTAGAAGGTCGGAAGTTCATGATCTATATAGATCACAAGCCGTTGATCTACGCCTTTCAACAAGACCTTCTGCGTTGTTCTCTACGGCAGGCCAGACATCTCGATTTCATCATATAGTTTTCGACGGATATTCGACACATAGCCGGTAAAGAAAATATCGTCGCAGATGCGTTGTCTCGAAAGGAGATTCAGAAAGCGCCAAATTTCGAAGACCTGGCGAAATCTCAAAAAGATTTCGAACTTCGAGAAATTCTTGAAGGCGAGAAAATGACGTCACTCAAGTTAACGGAAGCTCAACTTCCTGAATCAACGACGATGCTGCGATAAGTCAACAAAGATCCTGAGACCATACGTGACGGAGCCTTTTCGGAGATAGAACTTCCAGGCCTTGCATTGTCTATCACATCCAGGAGTAAAGGCCAAAGCAAAATCAATACAAGAAAGATACGTCTGGCCAAATATACAATGGGATGTGCGAACATGGGCACTAGCGTGTTTGCAATGCCAGAAAGCTAAAGTGTTCAGATACAACGTTACGCCCACCGGAAATTTCTTAGGACTCATGAAGAGATTTCAGCACATTTATATGGACTTGGTCGGTCCCATGCCAATATCACTAGTCTACATATACATCCTGACGATAATCGACCGATTCACAAAATGGTCGGAAGCGATCCCTGTCGTGGACATCTCAGCAGAAACAGTCGCAAGGCAGATGTTCATAAACTGGATTTCGAGATTCGGAACGTCGGTGAGGATTACAATCGATCAAGATCGTCAATTCGAATCCAACCTATTTAAAAAAATTGGCAGAATTGACGGGCTCCGCGTATCTTCGAACCACGGCGTATCATCCATCGCCAATGGAATGATCGAGCGGTTCTACAGACAGCTCAAAGCGACCATCAAAAGTCACCAGACGGAACACTGGGCGGAGATCTTGCCAGTTGTATTGATGAGAATCAGAGCTGCGTGGAAGGAGGATCTGCAAGCTACCCCTGCAGAAAAGGTTTTCGGCGAGCAAATCCATCTACCAGGACAATTTCTCGGCGAAAATCACGTAGAATCAAGCCTTTCTGACGGCCTAGTCGTTCGACTGAGAAAAGCGATGAAGGACCTACAACCAAAAATTAAGAGACATGGCCAAAAATCCACCATCATATACAAGGACTTAGCTACAGCAGAGCAAGTTTTCCTGAGACACGACGCGCTGAAGGGAACTCTCCAACCACCATACGACAGGCCTTACAAGGTGCTAAACAGGAGCAAGAAAACATTCAAAATTTTCGTCAACGGACGCGCCGTGAAAGTTTCCGCCGACAGAGTAAAACCGTCCTACATCCTGGACTACCAGGAAACAAAGCAAGATGATGTAGAAGCAACGCAGCTTTCACCAACATCAGAAGAACAACGGACAAAGAGCGAACGAACTTCGCGCCAGTCCGTTTTCAAGGAATCTAAGACAGCTTTATATAAACAAAGGGGGTCATGTGGTGGATCGGGCATCGAGCATCACAGTACACGGGCCTGAGCGCGGCGCGACACTCACGCGCAGCCGCTAGGCGGCCCCGCGACAAGTGCAAGGCCCCACGCAAACAGGTGGAATGCGGCGCCTTCGCTAGGCGACCACTTTCTCGGGAGTCAAAAGCAGCCACCAAGAGGATATGTAGGCGCCGTCGCAAACGACTCGACAGCCTATCGCTCTAGCGAAGACCCTTTACCACGGGAAAACGCTATCTGTCGTAACTTGAGATTCGCTCTCAAATTCTTTTAATAAATGACAAGTCACTTTGTCACTTACATACGGGATCCATAAGATCTCCGATCTGCATCTGTGCAACAACATTGAGGAGAATTGCCCTCCGCGGTCTTCTCGTCCCGCAATACCGGGAAGGAGAGGACAGGAAGAATATTTCATTTGGAGTAAATCAAAACCGAACACTTTCCCGACTCCAGATCCTGACGGTCAACTCGGCGACCGGGTCAATCGGGCGACCGAAGACTTTCTCGACTGCAGATCCTGGCGGTCAACTCGGCGACCGGGTCAACCGGGCGACCGAACATTTCTCCTCGATTTCCTCGATACCGTTCCTGGCGGTCAATCGGGCGACCGAACTCTTCTCCTCGATATCCTCGAAGCCGTTCCTGGCGGTCAACGGGCGACCGGGTCAACCGGGTGACCGAAGCGAATCTTCCCACCGTTCCAAGCGGTCAACTCGGCGACCGGGTCAAACGGGCAACCGAAATCTACGCGTCGAATTTTTATCACAAGATATAATTTAAAAAAACGGTGCTTACACATTAAAGATAAACAAATTATAATGAATACATTATATTATATTTATATTGTACAAAAGTACATGTATTATTTGTTGGGATAATAATTAAAGGAAATTATATATTTAAATAGAAAGATATAGCTATTCATTCACGGAGCTATTCCTTCACCAACCATCCCACAGCCATTTTGAAGGCCGCAATCCGCTATCATTCCTGGAGCGCGTCAGCGAGCTACAGCAAGAGTACCAGTACGCCGATGAACAGACGAAGACCGGTTTATCTGAGCTTTCGAAAAGGGAAGCATTGGCATGATATCGAAACGAGAAGGACGAATAGGAAACATAGGCGGACTTCGTAAGCGCTCTTCGACGCCATTATCTACCGCAGCGTTAACAAGCCAAACTCGCGCGGGAAATCCAAGAGCGACGGCAATAGCCGAAAGAGCCGTATGCGAAATATGTAACCGCCCTGTTGACCATGATGCGTCGCGCCGGAGGCTTCACGCAGACCAAGAAGGTAGACCGCCTATACGAAAACCTCCAAGCAGAATACAAATTATATGTACGACTCAACGACGCCACCGTCCTGGCGGAGTAGGCCTCCGAATACGAAGAAATAACTAGAGTCCAGAAGAGCGAAGCGCGAACAGAGAAACGAAAAGCGCTGTCACCTCGACCGACGCGGTTCCGTACGATCAAACGACCGCATGCTAGAGGTGTAAACAGCGCGGTCAGGAGGCGGATTCAGTGGACCGCTTCAACTGCAAGAGGCCGATCCGCAAATTCTGTTCGCAATGCGGCAAAGATGGCGTCCTCACCAAAGATTGCCACCCACGGCCGGGAAACGCCGCCTCGGCCGGGGACGCATCCGTTCCCCGGCCAGAATCCGCATAGAGTACCAGCCACGGCCGCACCTCCAAGTACGAATGGGACCGTACGGGATCTCCGCCCTGCTTGATACCGGCGCGGAGGTGTCAATAATTAACAACAAAGTAGCCTAATATCAAGAACTTGAGAATATCGGGAAGAGTAGGAGGAGATCATCCACTTGGCTGACGGCACGACCGCTACGACCCCAGGGCGTGTCAACTTCCGTCTTCGGATCACGTGGCGATCCATAAGCCATTCCTTCCAGATCCTTACCTCCTTGGATAATCCTATGCTAGTGGACTGACTTATGGGCTCCGCGTCTCGATACCCCCGCCTCCGCTCCAGTATTGACCGTGTCAGCGATCCGTCTACCTGGTCACCACCGGCTTGGTCAAGCGGATCCCGCAGGAGGAGCAAAGGCTCCAAACGTTCCTCAAGGCCGAACTAGCGAAATTTGAAAGCATACGCGGGCCCACCGACAAAGCGGTCCACTGAATCCGCTTCAAGACCGACACGCCGGTAAAACAACGATACCGACCACGTAATCCCGCGATGCAGCGCATCATCGATGACGAAGTCCAAGCCATGGAAGCCGCCGGGGTGATTGAGCTCTCGACGAGTGCCTGGAGCTCGCTGGTGGTCATAGTAAGGAAGAAGGACGGGAAACACCGCTTCTGCATTGATTTTAGAAAAGTCAATGAGGTGACAGAGCGGGATGCGTATCCCCTGCCGCAGATCACGGCAACACTGGACAAACTTCGCGGGGCAAAATATCTCACGATCCTGGATCTCCAAGGCTGCGTTCGAAAATTATACTCGTCGGGTAGAGTAACTTTGAGTGACTAATTAGGACGAAGAAATTGTTACGACACGGAGGACTCCACGATTTCCCTTTTCACAAATAACGAACATCCCTCGTTTCATTATAAGAAAAAAACGAAAACAAAGCGAGGTAATTGTCCCCGAAATATATAACCCGTTTTAATATAAGAAAAAACGAAACAAGCGAGGAAATTGCCCCCTAAATATATAACTCTTAATTATTACATCCGGAGCAATAAGACTGTCAAAATGAAATACAAAAAGAGAAATCGTGCGATAACGGATGAGCAATATTTGCTCACCCTGATACAATGGTCCGTAAGAACAGACAAAGCCAGAACTTGAGGAGAAAAACTTAAGTTTTATTTAAGTCTGACGACGACGAGAGATAAAATTGAGTCGGAACGTCGGACGGAAACTATTAAGATTATAAAATAAAATCTATAACCCTGGCTTTGTCTGTTTAAACGCATTTCGTTACGTACCGGAAGAGTAATTCATATTAGAAAGCGAGTCCTAAATAAACGGATGATATAAAAAATCGGGGTTGAAGGTTTTCCAGAAAGGGAATCGGTAGATAACGAATCCCTCAAGCGATTGGGCGACGCAACTCTACGCTCCTCTTAAAATTAAGAAAACTCGGGAGAAAACGGAAAACTAACCAATGAGGGATCATCTGAAAAGATGATCGGCAATGGGCGTTGGTGAACTATCCAATGAGCAAGTCCAAAATTTTGGAAACAATATAATTTATAAAAAAGAAGAGAAATCTCGAAAAGCTTCATCCAACCAAATCTCCATCTCATCCATTTGATCAACTCCACGCTTTTTTCTAAGCCCTATAAAATATCCAACTCCCAAGCGCCCGCACTCTCTATTCCTCCAAATCCTTGATTGAACTCTGTGCTGATCGATTCTCATCTCTGAACTAGAAGCTATGTCTGACGATCATCGCTTTTCTTCAATCTGTGCGCGAAATCTAAGCCCGTTTTTATAAAGTCAAAATCTGTGCGCGAATAGTTCGATCTCGAGTCAATTAGCCACCAACGGTTCACGAGTCAACGCTTCTCATCTTGCAAACCGATTGACACCAGCTACATTTGAATGAGTAAGTTTTAGTTACATTCCTTTTTTGTGTTCCCTCAAATTTGCTATTAAAACTTAAATCCGGTTGATAGTGCTCAACCACAGAAATACACGAACTAAGACTAGTTGCCGGGCCGCAAGGCGTCTTCGCCGTGAAATAGTCAGATGGGCGCCGATACTCCTCGACCAAGCGTACGAGTTCCTGAAAGAAACAAGGCGCAACCCCGCGGAACAAGAAGAGGTTCCTCAACAGGAACTTCTTCTGCTCATGAGGAATCTGAAGTTCCTCAGGAAGTCGAACTAGCTTCTTCTCCACCCCCTCAGGAACCCAAAGTTCCTCATGAAATCAGACCCGATTCAACAGATCATTCTATTTTCTCACAAATTATTTATAGAATAATTCCCGACACTCCTCCGTCTTCCGTCCCTAGTCCATCATATTCGCCACAACCACTCGACCTTCCTGGGCCAATCCGGCCTCCTTCCCCCGCGAGTTCTACGTCCAGCATAGAGTTCTTGGAGGAAGTTCGACTCCCTCCTCTCCGACCCAGATAGTATTATTATAATGGTTTCCAGAACTCTCTGGAAGAACTGTTGGAACAGTTCCCTTTTAAAGTCATTCTCGAGTCTCTTAAGAAATACTGTTTGAATTTTGAATTAGATTTAGATATTTGATTTTCGATTGTCTCTACCTTTGTTCGCGATCAAGATAATTACAATGTAAATTCAAATTCTGCGTTGTCTTAAACATTAATCTGTATCTGACTATTTCTTAAATTGTTATCGTTCAGTTAAATTCATCATCGAAGTGATCCATCTGCGGATCATTGTTATCTTCTTAGATTCAACTCATAATTTCATAAGTCTCTAAATTCATAAGTCAACGATTATTTGCGAGAATGTTCGACGCTGTGTAATTTCATACTTCGACCCTGATGATCGATATTGGGTCAACACGGAGTCGAACATACCGTCGTTGTCTTTGTATATCACGCGTACTACGAGAGCAAGTCAGCGGTTGAGATCGTGGAAAATATTTATCTTTTCAGCGAAACAGTCTTTCACGGTCATCTTTGAAAATCTACAGCCAATTACACAGTTTCCCGCTCGAAGATCTCTCCTCCCGACTTGCTCCCGTCAAACGGTCGCGCTTCCCAATTTTCTTGCCGCTCCGACAGATTCACCGAGTACTCCGAATGAGACGGTCTGTCGCGAGAAATCGAATTCGTTTACTCAAGATTTTCGCGCGCAAACTATAGAGCGATATCTTTCTGAATCTCTTCGGTTCCAGACAATTAAACTGCGTTAATTACAACGATCGCGAGTGATCGGTGCACCTGGTTACAAGACAGTTAACTAATAAAGTCTCTTTTTGTTAATCACTAAATCAATGAGTTTTATCTGTGCCCGTCAATCCTCACTCCCACTCATCGAACAATAGCAGATCAGCTGATCAGTCCGCCAGTCTTAATAACTCGGCCTCTCTCGCTCTCACGCTGTCGCGCTCCGCCACGGTATTCAAAAAAAGGAGCTATTGTCTCGGTTCAACGTTACGCGTCTCACTCGTGCTCACTCGAGTGATCCCAGCATTTCACGTTCGCGCACGCATTACACTCTCATAGCCGTGCAATCGCGAACAACCTTAAACCCATAGGATGAAATTCCTGTTTTCGTACCTAATAATCCATTTCAATATTTAATCCCTATTGATTTCTTTTACAATTTCTTCCCTCCGTCTACGGTTAACATAAATGAATCAACTTAATCCCGTCTCCAACCGTTAGGGTAGATACGTTAGAAATTGATAAATTGTAATAAATATAAATAATTATGTATCTAAATTAAGTAAAATCTTAACGAATAATAATTATGTATCGAATTATAGTAAAGACTTAGCGAATATCAAATAGTTATGTATCACAATTAACAGAATATGTTTATTTCAATTTTAAAAAAGGCATGGTTATCAAAATTTATTTCATTCCATTTAAGTAACCCGTCTCGTAAAACTCCTCTGGATAAAAGATCACGCTAGATCCAATCCCGAGTTAAAGAAATTAAATTCTCTGACTCGAATTAGGATCGACGATCGCTCGTCTCTTGAAAAGGTGTTAAAACGTGTCGTTACACGCTGAGGCATATTTCAGAGTCATTGAAGTGCGTTCGGCTCATTCCGCACGTCCCTCTAGTGCGGCCACGAGAACAAAAGAGTTTTTGTTGCATCCTTCCCTGCCTTACCCAAATCCTAAGTATCTTTTTGAGAGGTACCTCTTTCCCTTAAGGCTGGAAACTGTAACAAAATATTAAGATTTCTTCATCCTGATTCGTCACTCAAAGTTACTCTACACGACGAGTAGAATTTTCGAACGCAGGACTACTGGTAAATTCCCCTCACGCCCAAAAGTCGACCGATCACAGCCTTTACCGTTCCGGGCCGGAGCCTAATGCAATTCATCGTTGTACTTTTCGGCCTGCATTAGACTCCGGTCACATTCCAACGCCTGCTCGACCAGATCCTGGAACCAGTACTCGAGCCCCATGTCTTTGTCTATCTGGACGATATCATTATCGCGAGTGCCACGTTCGACGATCACCTAAGACATCTGACCGAGGTTTTCTGGCGCTTTCGAGACGTTCAACTAAAATTAAATCCAGAGAAGTGCACTTCTACCGCAACGAACTTAAATATCTCGACAACATCGTAGATGGACGAGGCATCAGAATAGACCCGGAAGATCCGTGCCGTCACTCAATGGCTGACCCTCACGAACGTACAACAAATCCGCCAGTTCATCGGGCTTGCATCCTGGTACCGTCGGTTCACGCCGGATTTTGCAGCAACCGCCGCGCCGCTCATGCGACTCACTCGGAAAAACACGCAGTGAAACTGGGGACCAGAGGAGGAATACGCGTTTCAGAACTCAAACGCGCCCTGACCTCTACGCCCACCCTCGCGTGCCTCGATTTTATGCGACGATTTTTCCTCCAGACGGACGCCAGCACTTGACCTCGGTGATGCCGTGCTATCGCAACACCTGGACGACGAGGAACGGGGATAGCATATACCAACCGATCTCTAAATGGCGCCGAGAAAAATTATAGCGCGACCGAGCTCGAGTGCCTAGCAGTCGTGTGGGGGATCCGACACATGCGCGGCTACGAGTTTATCATCACCGATCACCAAGCCCTCCAGTGACTGCGACGCCTGGACTCTCCCACGGGCCGCCTCGAGAGATGGGCCCTCAAGATCCAACAGTATAACTTCGACATCCGCTTTCGCGCCGGGAAATTAAACCGTGTCGCCGACGCCCTGTCCCGTCACCCTGCTGTGTACTGCAACCGCGCACTTCCCGCGTGCCCCTGGTAACAATGGCAGTATATCCGCGTACAGGAGCGCCCCGAAAACTTTACGGACTACGAAATCCGCGCTAACAGACTTTACCGCCACATCCTGCACTCCACCGATTTTAAAGATGAACCGGCCGAGAATCAATAAAAAGAGTGCGTACCGCAGACCGAGAGACGGGCAGTACTATACCGAATCCACGATACCCCGACCACCGGCCACTTAGGAATCGCGAAGACGATCGCCCGAGTCGCGCGACATTATTATTGGCCGGGATCGCCGACATTGCGCGGTACGTTCGAGCGTGTCATAACTGTTTGGCGCACTTTTGTGCGCAAGTCCGGCCGGCCGGAATACTTCACGAGTCCCACGTCGAGACCCCATGGGAAGAAGTCACCATGGACTTGATGAGGTCACTGCCGCGATCCACACGTGTTTTTTGGTGATCCAAGACCACTTCACAAAGTGGATTGAGCTGATCCCCCTTCGCCGCGCCACCACATCGGCCGTCGCGCAAAACGTGGTGGACCGGATTGTCTACCGACATGGCTGCGCCCGCACCATCATCTCGGACAACGGGACGCAATTCGTGAAAAGAACCATGAAAACGCTCCTGCACGACTTCGGCACTAAACACCGCACCGCATCAGTCCACGCGCCCCATTGCAACTCCTTCGAAAAGATAAATAAAACGGTTAAGACAATGGTGGCGCAGTTCGTGGGGAAAAACCATCGTCCATGGGACCAACAGATATACGCTCTCCAGTTCGCATATAACACCGCCCAGCACAATGTGACCGGATACTCGCCCGCTTATCTAAATCACGGGCGCGAGCTGGAGGAACCGCCACAGGACCGTAATAACAGGAACGCACCGGTGGCATCACTCACCGCCAATCAACGCCGGTTACAGGACGCCTATGAGGTGGTCCGCACCAATCTCGCCGGGCCTTTAATTGCCAGGAGAGATATTACAATCTCCGGCGACGGGCATGGAAACCAGCCATAGGGGACCACGTTTGGAAACAGGATCATCCGCTATCCAACAAGAGCAAGGCGTTTAACGCCAAACTGCCCCCCCCCCGCTACACAGGGCCCTTCGAGGTACGAAGAATCCACTCGTCGGTCATCGTGGATTTGAGAGACAGCAAGGAGAAGTGGCACAGGCACATCCACGTGCAAGACCTTAAGCCGAGCCCTTCCACTGACCAGATCGAACAGACCGAGGGAACCGAAGACGAAGACTCTGCAGCCGAGCCGAACAAACCATGCGACGATGACGATAAGGAAGATGAACTTCCCACCAGACCGAATGAACCGAACACAGATACCGATACCGAAGATACCGTAGATGGAGCCGAAGATACCATAGATAAGCCCGAATATGAAGATGACCTCGCCGACAACTAAGCACGGATAGAAGGGGTAACCTTCCCAAATCCCGGGAGGTATATAATGAAGCCCGCGTCCACCAGAAAATCCGCAGAAAGTTACGAGCCAGAAATGGAACGAGAACTGGACGCAATTCTCGCAGCGCCAGCCGACAACGCCGAATTCGAGGTGCTGTGGACAAAAATCATGTCCACAGCACCACCGAAACTTGTTCCCGGAGCCAACCGGCTTCAAGCCCACCGCTATCCCAGCGACCGCCGCAACCGGTGGAAAAGACCTGACCGAAGCACCACCGGAACCCGACCTCTTCCCAGCAGCAACCAGCGGCCAGACCGCTGCCTCATCGCCAACCGCCGCCAACAACAAGAAGGACCTCTCCACGCCTCGAGTATTGAGAACCCCACGCCGCAACCTACGAGTAATCTTCGTCCGCGTACCGCCTCGCGACCTGGTAGCAAGGGCACGACCACCAGCCACGAAACCAGAGGCTACGCCGAGCATCCTCGACGCTATCCGCAATTGAGTATTCTCGGACACTCGACGCGTGCGCCGCCCGTCCGACGATTCGGCAAGTCGTCGACGTTCCGAACCGATTGTTTAATTTCGCAACGTACATAACCGTCTTGCTATTTCTTATCTCCTTAAGTATTCTCGCGTATAGCTTTAGTTCGCTTATTGCTAGTTAGTTCCGCGTTATTGTAATCTGTCTATATTTCCGAGTTTAAGTTCAGTTATCATTCGTTCATTAAGACGATCAGTAGCGTCAGCGCCTACTTCTTTTGTTCTTTTGTCACGACGATCCGTCGAATTCAGTTATTCTTTCATTATCCATTGTCAAGACGATCCGTCGACTTGACAATGGATACTCTTTGGCACACAAGTTTCTATTATTGTGTTCACAACTTCGATCGAGATATTATTGAAATGTTATAAAACTTAATGAATAAATTAAAGTTAAAAATTTTTTAGACTCCTTATAAAAATTCTTAATAGTAAATTAAAGGAAA
>QKQZ01041211.1:0-29088 GCA_003595255.1 Solenopsis fugax
TAGTAAACAGTATTAAGTTTTTATTGGTATAATTTATTTTCCTTAAACATAGTAAATAATACTATGTTTAAGGAAAAAGGTATATACCGCAGTTACCCTAAAAAAAACATAAAACTATAAAAACAATTTAATCTAAACCGTGGTACATAAATTACAATGCAGTGTATCATGCTGTAGGGCACTGTAGAGGAAATATTTATTGCACACAAATTATTATTTATGCATTTATAGCTATGTTTATGTGTCGCATTTAATTTAATAGCCTGTCCGTATATTTCATACACCGATGTTTCAATCAGTTTGATGAGATAAAGGAGCAGCATGAAAAGCGTACATGACATTATCGTGGCGCTCTTGCTACCGATATCTAATGCGATAAGCCGGATCGGATATGTCGCGCGAACGAGATTGTAATTATCAACGAATGTCGCAACATACGTACATCCTGCTTCTGGATAATCTTGCAAATACACAGGTAAGTATCCTTCTTGTAAGCGCATAGATAAGGACAAATAAGCGACCGGGCGGCCGAGAATAGATTCGTGTTATGCAAATTATCAGTTCTTGATCTGCAATGAGATTGCCGCGATTCCGGAAGTGGTTTTATCAATTCAACGCTCTGAAGGTTCGCCTTCTCTATTTCGCAATTGCAAACCGGTCATCGTAGAAGCCATAAATCGCGCGAGTACCGGTGTTTAAGTAAACGCGACGCGGGTACCACGATAAGATTGTCGCGCGCTACCGGCGCGGCGCGGCGTGGCGTAGCGTGCAGCAATTTCGCACGTTTATGAGCGTGTACGAAAACGTTCCGCCGCGCCGCGAGGCGAGACTCGTCGCCCTACTCGCTAATTGCGACGGTCATCAATTACGAAGTCATTTAAGCGCCAGCGCGGTCGGCGTTTCGAGCGAACGCGATTTGCCAGAGAGAAGACAGGCCTGTGCGTTGCATGTACGCTCGCGCGCGATGATGCGTGATGAATGATGTAGAAAAACGCAATATTTATGTGTGTACATTCTGCAAAGATTAATTGCACTACAAATTTGGAAAGGGGCACATTATTTATCCTTTTAACACTCATCGTTTGATAAATCTATTTGATTTATCTCAGGAAATAAAAATAACGATGCTGTTATAAATATATTAATTTACTCAATCTTCGTCTACTTCTTATTCATTCGTTCACGCTTCTTATCGAGATATTTTCATACAGGCAATTCTATGTATATTTTCTTTTCATTAGAAAAAATGCGATTGCGTTGCATCATACTGAAAATAATAATAATAGTAATAACACATTCTTCATATTAATTTTTTGTTCTATTATACTTCTTACATTACAACACACATTACACACATTTAGAATATAAAAGAATTTTAAAAGTAATATTAAAACATTACAAAAACAGAAATCAAATATGTGTTTTGTAATAAACTTCGTAATATATGAGAATAGAACTATCATGTATTATGTGTGTTCTATGAGTGCTTCATTTTTAGGGTTATTTAAGGACCAAATAACTCTAACAATGCTAACTAATAACTCAAACAAACTTGTAAAATCTCTGAAATGCGCCTTGTATTTTGTCAGCAAATAGAATATGGACTTTCTTTAGGGTGCATTCTAATTGAGCAGGAAAACAACTCATTCAAAGATAAGCCAATAAGTAAAATTATTTAAATAGGCTTCTTTGTAAATAAATTTCGAATTTTTGTTCTTGTCGTTGATTTTGGGAAATTATCATACTGAATTCATTTGAATTGAATGAAACTCAAATTCTGTTTGAAAATATCTGATGTAAACAATAATGTCATCTTACATCAATTTTAGATTCGTTTCGCATAATAAAGATTATTGAAATGGTTGTACATTGTGCGATCGAGAACGTGGGAGTGCAAAGTTCCTACTGGCTCCATGCCAATTTCTGCGATCTCTTCCTAGCTCGCGAACTAAGTTCTTAATTCGTTCACACGATAAATTAATAGATGCTGTGTACTCGAATAAATTTAGATTAGATAAAAAGTATAATTCTTTATTTTTAATATTTAGTAACGTTATTCAATCATTTAGATAAAGTTTATGCAATGACATATGATATATCAATTATTATTCAATCATTTGAGGCCACTTCCTATAGAGAAATATAACAAAATTTCTCTAACGAGTTGAGTCAGGAAGTCGATTACATCTGCGACAAAAATCATCCACGGAGCGAAATTAATAAAGCTAGATCGCTAGGATATTGCACACGGTCGCAACATCCAACGTGGCACGTCCGCGTGAAAGATCGATAGCCGAGATTTCCGTGAAGTTATCGTGCAGTATCATCCGGAAATTAACGGATCGCTCGCCGAAATTGCCTCGTAAATCCGAAGGATAGTCTCTCGCCCGACTTGTTCCTGTCTCTTCCTTCGCTGCGAGACATGATGAATGGCCGTATGCGTTCCCCGTGATCTAAACAGGTATCTGATATTGCGTTGCATGCAATATCTCGATAGTGAGTTTTTACTGATCTTCGGGACTTAATTGACGAATAAACGCGATCAAGCGATGCGATGTGGTGAAGGAATGACAATAAACCGCATCGATACATTTGCCTTTAATTTTAAATCGACAAAATTAATCAAATTTTGAATAAAATAAGTAATTTAATTGTTCATTGTATACGTTAAATTTATACATTGTTTATATATTATACACATTAAATAATTTTTGATATAATATTTAATTAAGATTTATTCTTAAAAATATTAAGTATCGAATTTGTATTATTTTTATGATTAATTAAAAACAATTTTTAATTTAATTTTTCCTATGAGTATTCATAAATTAATAATCAATGTTTAAAAAACAAGAATGTATTTTTTTACAAATTTATAATATTAAATAGCTATAAATATCGGTAATCTATTTTTCAAAAAGTTCTTTTAGTTTAACTTCTGATATTTGAGTAGAGATACAATTTCTGGTGCGCTTAATAAATCCACAATATTTTAAGTGACGAGTGTACGTCAGCGACAATATCGGCACGCGAGATCACAAGTTGCCGCATTAGTGACCGCAGCTTTTTTGTCTAAAATATTTGCAATGCGAGCGTGCGAGGGAGAAAAAGTAGGCGAACGAGAAAAGAAAAGAGAGATAGAGAGAGAAAAAATATAAAGGCGACTACCGTCATCCCCCGCCGATAATGTGCGGCACTTAGCACTAAAATGGCAGCCTCCGGTGTCATTACGAATCGTCCACTTAGCCGGTAATAACCCGGCAGTCCCAGACGGAACAGAAAGCCAAGCGTGAGCAAAACGAGCTCGAGCATCTCGAATCGAGGATCTCGGGAGAAAGGGCCTCCCTTCTTCCCTTCATCGGTTGATCGTACATCAAGAATGACATGATAAATTCCCGAACAGCAAATTCCACAAACGATGTACGTGCTAAATTTGGAAACTATGAAGAAAAGTATGATCGCTGATCGATCATACTTAAACTGAGAATTTTGATATTATCGAGGGAAGACAATTTTACGAAATCTTCTATAAATTAAGAATATATTGTAATGGATTATATATTAAGATGAATTTTTAAAAATAAGACATTAAATGTTAATACATACAAAAATCAAACATTACATCATGATAATTCTTTCTACGACAGAATAACTTTGCTAAAAGTGTGCCTTACTTTTCTCTTTCGCCAAGATGAATGACTTCCGGATGTCGAGAAATGTATGCCATCGTCACTTAAAAAAATAATTAGGTAACCGAGGATTCATAACCGAGGATCAAGTCGATATTTCCATAACGAGATGTGGTGAGAGAACATCATTAATTATTTCTTTGTCAGCAGTATATTTAATTTTTGTGCTTTTCTTTTGTGTTTCTAATTCTTTTACGCTTCACAATTAAAACTCAGACTAATATCAGTTAAAGCAAATTTAAACTTTTTTTAATAAAAAAAAATACTTGTCAATCTTTTGTATAAGATAACATCCATTTCGTCGAATTTGCAACATCCTATCGCTTAGACAGATAATTTCCGAATGTTGAGAAACGCAAGTTGTAATTATAAAAGGGTTAATCACCAAGAATTGAGCGAGGGTGAAGGAAGATAAAGGTCGCTTATTATTGGATGGTAGAGTGACCGACGGATTTGGGACCGGAACCAACGACTTCGAAGGTAAAGGCATTCGGTCGCGGTAAATTCCCTGGCTTCTTTCGGCACGAGTTCGAATTACTTCGGCGAACGAAAGAAGCGGAAAGGGAGCGGGAGGAAGGAAAGACAACGAAGACGTAGAAGCACGAGTATCCGCGGAGGGAAAAGAGGAAGGACGAGCGAGCGAGAAGAGGATGACGAAAGAGGAAAAGGGGTAAAGACAGTTGTTATTGGTGGCTCTTAGGCGGGCAACACGCTTCGTCGGTCGCATTAACGACTCGACCAGGCCAGATCGTTCGTTTTTGCGAATGGCGAGAGATCAGCCGCCGCTTTTTCCGGCCACCTTGAACACGAGCAATTGCACTCGTCGAAAAGCGGACGTGCCGCACCGCGGCATCGTATCGGCGATCGTTTTATGTAGGCGAGGAGCGCGAGCGATTTTTCGGCGGCGAATGATCGATCACTCAATGTCGGGCGCTACGTGATCGTCGCTCGAAGCTCCGCAAGAAAGAACTTATGTGAACATTCATATGATGCAGGTATCTCACCGATTCTTCTCCATGTTTAAATCAATTCTTTGTCAAATAGGATATTCTAAAAGAAACCTATCAAAGAAATCAATTTTAGAATAATTAAACTTTAAATAAATAAAAAATAAAATCCACACACACATAGACTTATAAAATGGCATTGAATCATGTACTAAATTAAAGCCATTTTATAATTGAAATCACATTTATAAAAGATTAACATTTTGAAATATCCTTATATTAATTTCAGAAAATTATACGCATTAAAATAATAAAAAAAAATTGATAAATGTTATACTTAATTAGAATTATCATTTTCGAATTATAGGTGAGAAAAATATTGATATTTTCAAAAATATTAGGTTGTATAATTTCTATTTTCGAAGGTTTCTAATGATACGTTAGGACCCCACTAATCTTACCATCCTAGGATTAATCTATCGAATCCACTGACATTAGGAACGATTCTTCATATTCTCCTGATTTTAATGTCATTCTAACTCTTCCATGTAATTCTAATTAGATTTCAGATTATGTACAAAATCAAGCGATTACTCGATAAAAAGATACAATGGAAATAATTATAAGAACATCGTCAAAGCATGCAGGAGAGAATCTTTAATAGCAATTTCCGCCAGGACAAAAATATATTTATCCGGTTTCGTGCGTGAGCTCTATCTATTGCGAAATATTCGTAATTTTCCTGCTGCTAATGGACTTGAAATTGGATAGTAAAATGGCGTGCAAATGAGATAAATAAAGTTAATAACGCCACAGGATTTATTAATACGTATCATTAGACATTAAATACAAGAAGAAACGAAAGGAGAAGAACTGATTTCATACACACATGACGCAAGTACACGATGTTATTTAAATTAATGTATATTATGTAAAATTATAAAGTAATGAACATTATTTTACTTCTCTTGCTACCTTTTCCTTTCCCTCAATTTTCATATTTTACATCTACTTTATGTGTGTGTCATTTTGTTCATTTCAGAAATACCACAAAATTTTGCCAGTACTTAAAATTGTTACGTTTCGAAATATCTCATTAATGTTACGAGTGACGAAACTGGTTGCGGATTATGAAGACAGTCGCGATGACTCCCAGGAGGCCTAAATGTTTCTCTTGCGCGAAGGCACAGTATCACGAAAACTCATCTAGAAGCCGGTCCTACCATGGGATAGTAGACGGAGACAGGGAAAGGATGCAGCTCTTCGGCACTAAGATCACCAGTCAGCCACCAACATCACCACCCACCATCAATGCCCGGTGGACCGCCCAACCACTCGTGCCGGGTCCATTAGTGTCTCAGCTTGTAATTTGCCGCGCCGAATGTTAATGGACTTCGGGGATCTCTTCCCCCTCCCCCCTTCCGCTGCCCCTTCGTTCTTCTCCCCGAAAAACTCCTCTTGGTACGCTGGTTGACCGCGTCCTTGCGTCTGAAGAACGGAAAGGTTCGGAGTCTAGAAAACCGACTACCGAAACCGAAAAAACGAACTAACGAACACCAGTAATAGGAAGAAATATTCTTTCACTTACTCATACACTTACACACACTCTCTCTCTCTCTTTCTCTCTCTCTCTCTCTCTCTCTATTTGGATCTAGAAGCATGTAATTAGTCCTGGACGCTGATCACTCTGGCACCCGTGGCGACCCGCTAATTAAGAAACGCCACCGTAATACCATCGTCGTCGAATTAGCATCCATTAAGGCTGGGAGCGTCGCCGACAGAAAACCGATGCCGACTGTCCGAGGAAGTCGTTGGTGAACGAAAAAGGTATGGTGGAAGGTCAATAGCGGTTCGTCGAATAATTAAGGATCAACGGACGCGATCAATTAACGGGAGGACAAAGATAAGGATCTTAGAATAGGAAGTAGTCGCGATTTGATCATGTTTGTTGTATTGCATGCGATAACGACGCGTGAATGAAGATTGATTTCATTAAATTAAAGAAAAAAGGCTTCGATTATTTTCTTTATAGAGAAAAAAGTACGAAGGCAGCAAGATATAAATATAAAATATTACTTCACTTTTTCACCTGTAAAATGTTTCTTATTCATCCTAAGGTGTAAAAAGTATATCGTACTACTTAATCACATAAAATAATAAAATATACTAATATAACATTAATTTTATATAAAATTAGATTCTTATCCTTTAACAAGACGCACGTGTATTATATCACGATGGAAACAAAATATTTTATTTTAATTAATTACCTGGTTTTCATTAAGCGTATCTCAACATCGAAATAGCATTAAGAGTCTGGTTTCCAGAATGTAGAGGTAGTTGTGAAAGGAGACATGTGCATTTAATTACGCGTTTATAGGTAAGGAATGTGAAAAGTATGAACAGAAGAACGTTCGTCTTGCAAACGTGGTGTCACAATCGATGTATTTAGAGACGATCAGGACGTTCTAAAGGGGTTATGAGGGTAAAGAAGTGCTTTTGTGAATGAAGCGGTGGGAAGACTGAGTGAAATTTCCCACGTGGATAATGTGACTGCGGGTTGAGGGAGTCGTCCTGTTTCGCGGGGGAGCCGAGTACCATTTACGAATACGTAAAGATGAATAACAACCCTTGTTTACGAGGATTGTACGGATAATAAATAATCTCTCATTTCTGATTATCCTGTATTTAGTAATCTGGGTCTGACAATTGCAGCAAAATAAATAACATTCTTAGATATATTATGTCTTTTTTTATTTTAATATTTAATTTTATAATGTAAAACAATAAAATTTTTTATTAGAAAAAATATGTTGTACTGATTTCCATGTATATAAACATATTTTTTAGCTCTCGCGAAATATTACTTGTCCATACTGTAATCAGAATTGCTAAAAAGTGAAATTTTGAATGACTGCAATAATTGCAAAATACTTTTCTATCGTCAGACTGCGCACAAGATAATCGTGTACTATTAAATATATAATACGATATTGCATCTTTTGCGCTGTAATAATGATAAAAAAGAATCCAGAACAAAATCCAAATAAAGGGAACGGATCGAAACGTATTCCCAGGAGAAGAGGACAACGACGTGTGTCCTGCGGCTTTTGAAACGTAACACTCGGCGGCTCGTGTGGCCGACACGATCGTAAAATGCGAGACCACTGACGATTGCGACAGCGAACGTGTTTTGAAAGAAGCGAGGTGTACGAAGGTAGGCCTTTTTTAAAACGCGACCTGTGGTAACGCCGTAGGTGATCGCGGTCACGCCGTACTCCATATGACGCACGCACGTGCGTGTACCAAGATGGAAAAGTTTGGTGTAGCGCGAACAATGACGAAGGTATCTTTTCCGTAGCGAGAATATTTCGATCTCTCGCCGCGAGCGTAAATAAGAGATGCAATAATTATATCTAATCACGCAATTTGATTAAATCTTGCGCAGGCATGCATCACCATATCTTAATCCCAAAATCTCATTCATTTTGTCATTAAACGAACATCAGTGGAGGTCTATATTCCAGTCGCCTGTTCGGAATTAATGTTCACGCTGTAACCCCTGCATAAATAATTAATCTGTGTCTTCGAACGAAGAGTTCCCACGCACGACTATAAGGTCTCCATTACCGGTAGGTAGCATGAATCACGATGTGTGCCGTTTCCAGTAATAATAAACTTTACGCGCGCTTTATACGTACATGACGGTGCGTGTAATACGTGTTCTCGAGCATGTAAAACAGAGATCCCGTTTTTGTCAGGTCTCCTTGTTGATGACGACGATCGGTACCATGTGCCATCGCAAGCCTGCTTTTAACGAAGTTATCGAGTGCGAAGGGGAATGAGAAACCGAAGAAAGAAAGAAAGAAAGAAAGAAAGAAAGAAGGAGGCGGGCAAGAAAGAGAGCACGGGAAAAGGTGAGGAGGTTCTCACGGAGGGCACTGGTTTATTTTTGTACTCCCTCGCACTTCGAGGGTGGTTCATTGATAAGGTAATGGTCCCATGATACGTCGTTAAGTTTAACGCCCTGAGAACGTAATGTGACGTTTAACAAATATACTGTCGCACGCAGTAAGTGTGAGAAAAGTGTCACAAGAAAAGTGTCAACGACCCATATATTCCAAAACACAAATAAATATAGAAATCTACGCGCAGTCAATATTCCACTTTTACATCTTCATTTGCCAAATAATAATTTAGTTAAAATTCAAGCACTTGGATCAACAAGTGAGCTGAAATTAAAAGATATCCCTGTGAAAGATCTCTGACAAATTAAACTGCGCACTATTAATACGCTCTGTATTAATGTGCTAGAAAAAAAAAGTATTCAACGCTATATTCAACGTTCGTTGACTCGAGCGTTGGTATCATCACGATTGATGAAATTTGTACAAGTTCACGCAACATTTCCGTTTAATTTGACGCTACGCTGCGTCATGTACGTCGAGTAGTATGTAATTTAGCCGTCAAAGGCTAATGTTCGTCGAGCCACCGAGTCGGGACTCGTTGAACAACGCGAGGCGTGGAGGTGAGAGGCCAGTAAGAATTCGATCGATCCGAAGATTCGACAGTCGAACGAGCCGGCCGGGTGTAATTATCGAAAAATCATGGGGGGATCTGGGTCGATCGGAAGACGCGGCCGAAGGAGCCCAATTAGGTCGTCGATTCGCCGGTCGACAACGTGCCGTGTCTGTCGGCCACCTGTGGCCATTCACCGACAAGAAGTGCCGGCACTTTAGGCGATCCTTCGGGATCGGGAACACGATCCTTTTTCCGGCAATGCGTGACCGATCACTTCGAAAGAATCAATGACGCTGCTGATCAGAGAACCTAAGAGGTAATCATTTCGCATGAGATAGAGACGGAAGATATTTATCTATCATATGTACATATATATTGTATATATATTTGTATGTAAAAGAAAAATGAAATCTTGAAATTAAATCACTATTTAAAAACATTCTATAAAAAAAATGAAAAATATTTTTCTACTGACTAATTATATTTAATAACACAATGTTTCAACAAATAAAACAAAAAAATTTTAGTAAAAGAATAATCCATTTCTTTAATTTAAAAAAAAATTACTTTTATAAAGTTAATAATATTAAAGTAAAATTTTTCTTAAGATTGTGAAAGAATGAGTCACCGCTGTATGTAGCACTGGATTCTTTAGTCACGTTGCAATTGCGTTTGATCAAGATTTAAATGATGAGGAAATCAATCAATTTCATTTCACATCACATTATAGTTTGCACACAGTTTCCAGTTCGCTATCTCGTTATAATGCAATCTTTATCATAAATGCATAAACGTCTGGTGCAGATTTTATGTTGCGATGTTCCGTGAAGATGACGGCATGCTTGGTAACCAGATGGGCTGTCGTATGGTAGGTTAAAAAGTACAAGATAAAAAAACTATAGAATGGAGAAAAACGTGGAGGAAAGAGAGAGGAGAGGCAGCAAAAGCCTTCTTCTCGTCACCAAGACGCAAGTCGCATCGTCAACAATTTACGGCGGTGGCGTTTGCGTAGCGCCATGTGTCCGTCGTTTGTCCTCTCTCCCTCTACCATCCTCTTCCTTGCACGCCTCTTCAACCGGGTAGAAAAAGCTTTCTCCGGCTCTCTTTTTACTGGAGCGTGGCAATGATATTTCCGTCTGCGCACTTCAAGCCGACAAACAGGTCGCCGGAATATTTTTCTATGGCGTCCCCTTCTTCTCCTCGTGACGTGCATAAGGACCTTACGTTTATCCCGTTCTTTTGCCCCTCTTCAGGGTGATCGCGTTGGAAAATATACATTCCTCTCCAGAGAACCTCTTCCAGAATTCAAAGGATCGCGTTAATGGAAACGAGGTATGGTATGTATATACATATACAAGAGGAAAGTAGACGATAACTAAAAATTTTGAAACGAGCTTGCTAGCTATAATAAGTAGGTCGTAAAAATAGTTCTCAAATAAATAAGTTTACCCTTTTTTCAAAGATTCAAGATATTTTGACAAATTAATAAATATGAAGACATTTACTCTACACAGAAAAAGAATTTAGCATTAATTCAAGAATTCATTGTTTCATGTATGAGCAAGAATATAAAATCTCTTTGGAAATATTATAATCTCAAAGAGACATAATTTGCTAACGTAAAGAAATTTTGTTTCTTCATGTAAGCAAATTATGTCTGATCAAGATTATCAAATTCTTCCAAGAAGATTTTATATTCTTGCTTATATATAAAACAATGAATTGTTGATTTGATATTAATTTTTTTTTCTGTGTAACTTTCTAAAAAAATATTTTTTGATGTTCAATCAAAATAAGTATTAAGTAAAAGGAAAATAAAAAATCTAGAAATGAAATTTACATATTGCAATTTGCTTGCAAATGTATAGATAAGATAAATACAGTAGTATAACTCCATTGTAACAATTCTGTTGAACGCGCTCGGCAGAAGATATCGAAAGGAGAGGAAGGGAAGAAGGAACGATTTGCAAGCCACTTATGGACGCACGTGAGAGCCCACAATTCTGATTGTCAGATCTTCGACTTGCGCAGAGCAGATTGCTACAGTAATACGCGTATGTACTCGCATCTCGATGGTCGATCGCTGATCTCATCAAGGTCGTTCAGGTGTGGCTCGCCTCTATCGGGAATAACGCACGGAAACGATCATAACGCACGCCGGCGATCATAATAATCAAGATGGCGGTGCAAAGTTACCATCTCGCAAGAAGGCACACACCGCACTCGCGCACACCGACGAATCCCGCATGTAATTTAATTTTATTGCAACCGGTATCTCGTTACTTTCTTAAGAAATGCAACGTGCTGAATATCCGGCCTCCGTTGATTTTCGATGCACAGTGCTCGAAACGTATCGCTGACGAATTATGATCATTATTGACGCTAACGCGCATTCGACAAGTTAACGACGTGCCTCGCCTCGCCGCCTTAATTTTCGCTCGTCGTGCGATCGCTCATTTCGAAAATCGAATATGAACATCCGTTAAGAAGGCTTCGGTCATACCGCGCCGTAGCGGAAAACAGCGCGAAACCGCAGCAACGAGATTGCGCGCGGTGAGGCCGCTTATTCGCGTTTACACCGATGTAAAACTCCCCCAGGTCGACCGCGGACAGATACCGGAGGTTTGCGTACTCCTCGATGTGGATCAAGGTGGGACTCGTTTTCCTATGAAGTTCCCAGAAACCTTTCCGCCCGCCTCTACGTGATCAGACACGGTCGCCTGCGTCGCCTGCGTTGCAACGCATTCCTCCTTCTGTGCGTTTCAAGTCATATCGATAAAAATAATCTAGACTAATCGAGTATTTATTGTGAAATCAACTTAATTGACATTTGACTGACTCATTTGACAACGTGACTTCCAATCTTATTCGTTTCATAAAGAGAGAGTCGTGTTCTATGTCTTTGCAAAAAAAAAAAAAAATTAAATAAATTTATAGAAAATCGAATATAGAGCTCTGAATGTAGAAAAATTTCGGAAAATTGTACCATATATTTTATGTATCTTATATGTATCTTATATTACCATATAATTTATATAAAATTTATATAAAGTGATAATGATGATAAGAAAAGTGTTAATTTATGTATAAAGCTAATGTAAGTAAGAAGTATTACAATATCAATAATGATGTTAAAAATGATACCGAGAGGCTATCTTTCTGACGGAATTATCGCCACGACAATTCTCGCATGTTTGCTAAAGGATGAGGTTCACCCTTTACCGGCGTGGGAGAATTCTTTCCTTCGGTAATTATATCGCGTATTAAAACTAGATTTATCGTCGGGTGGAGTCACGCGCAGAAATACCGCGAATGCCGCCAACGCGAATAAATATGCCGTCTTGTGTAAGCGTCATGCGGCTGTGCACACATAACAGTACTATCTTACTCACCTCGGCGAAGATTTTGCATATCCGTCTCGCAATGAGCTTTTATGCGCTAGATCGATGACGAAGAAACAGATACATAAATATTAATGTTACAGCGCATGGTATTGACGTTGTAAATTTTTTACGAACACTCCGCAATTATCACATCATGAATATCGCGTTTAATACTTACTACAAAATCAAACGGTTTTATCTCACTCAAATTCTATGTGTAAATCTATTCCAATAAAAACATTGTAATATGCAATAATTAATATTACTTTTTTCGAATATACAAGAAGAATTGTGCGTTATTAAAAAATGCAAATCGTTCATTACAATCTTTATAATACTGAACAGTTAAACGCTACTAACGCTCAATTAACCATGTAAAAGATAAATTAATATTGTTTGATTTCCTTTCATTTGTGATATAATCTAGAATCTAAATAAACTATAGTACAATCGATCTCAATTATATAACTATCGATTTAAATGATTTTTAAAACGAGTTTTAATGATAAAAAAAATATTGGAATAGCACACAAATAATTACAGGTAAAAGTATTTACTACCGACTTTGACATCTTGTAGAAACGATGCACATACGTCGATGCGTATACTTGGAGCGCCTAAGTACATGTACGAAAGTAACCGGTGGGAATCGAAGTCTGCCAGGCTGACCTCATGAGTGTCATGTCAACGAGCTTAAACTCCAGCCATTGTCGATCGTCGTTCTCTGCTCTCGCCTTGACGAGCAATGGACGCAGCTTTGAAAAAAAAGCCGCCGAGCAACGCCTCGCCGAAGACGAACGTGATGATCGTGGAAAGCAATTGGCACGCAATTGATGGGGAAAAACAAGGAGTAAATTGATAATCAACCTCGAATCTTTTTTCTTGCGTTAGTTGTAATAAAGGGAAACGATTACCTTCATTTCTGACAAAAGAAATCTAACACTAATGAACGATAAATGACGCTCAAACCGAGTTCTAAGACGGTTGTGCAGAATTGTTCGCTGTAACCGCTGCATTCAGGTCGCGGTCACGAGAAAGTAGTAGAGGATCGTAAGTTGCGAGACTCGCGTTGATAAGAGGACTTTGTAAGACTGATGAAAGAGAAAAAGGGATGGGCGGGGAGGGGAAGAAAGGGAAGGAGCAACCGAAATTGGTGAGAAGCAAACAAAGGGTTGCGGGGGACCGAGTAAATAAAGGACCGCGGATTCTATTAGCGACGGTCTGCCTCCTCCTACTGAAACAATAAAATGATGAGGATGGACGAGACCGAGACAGCGGCTAGCACGGAAAAAAAAGAGAGAGACACTGAAGAAAAAAGAAGAAAAAGATGGCACCACTCAGAGGTTGTTCGCTAATCTTCTTTCGTTCCCTCTCCTCTCTTTGCTTCGACGGAGGCGGATCGCGCTTTGTCTCTGCGGTTTCTGCGAGCAGCTTCCCGCCGAAAGATATCTTCTTTCATTGCACTCTAGGAAATACTCCCAAGGATAATCAGGAGGTTCGCGTTTGGCCGCAACAATCACGAACAGCGCGATATTATTACAAGATAAAAATCTTTAATACCTATATTAAGAATATCACAGTTTTGCGGCACGAGATGTAGATATTAATTCCAACACTAACACAATAACAAAATCTGATAAACATAGTTTAGAAATTTTTTAAAAGTCTACGAAAATTAGTAACATTTTTCTGTTTCTTCGTAATCGAATGTCACAAAGAAACGTGTAGCTATGTGTTATTATGTCAACTGTTTTAATCTTTAGAAATTAAATAAATTACACAATCTTGCAGGAAACAGATTCGCATGAGATATCTAGTATAAGTAGACCAGACAGGTACATGTCTAATCTTGTAATTGCCACAGCTACGAACTAACGACATTCTGACATACTCTTCAGGTAAGAGCATATGGGCTGCCATAAGTGCCAGCTCGATTATACCGTCGTTGAATCAAATTCGACGACGCGATGTTGCCGCTCAGAGAGGCAAATGAGTGCCTAGGATGATGGAAAGTGGCTCGGCGGTCTTTTTGTGCGATACTGCGAACACGAGGCTCGTTGCGAGGCCGCCTAATGCATTCTCGCTCGTCGATAATGACAGCGATTTTCTTTCCGGCGCGTGTTGAGCGAACAATTCGAGACGAAAGCGGGTGAAATGCGCGATAATTTCCATTACGGATCAAGCACGAACGTTACTTGGCCTAATCGCGAGATCTTATTGTGACCTTGTGTTCAACAGCGATTAACTCTAACACTGATAAAGCTTTCTTCCCGAGAACAGGACTCTAGTAGACTCTACGCCGTTCCATTACAGTTATTTTTCCCATAATTGGGTGTTTCGATACGCAATCGCTGCATTATGAGATAATAAAGATACTTCTGGAAGAATAAACATGTACAATTGATTTTATTGGTCTTTTAAGATAGCTAGCATTCATTAAATCTCAAATATTTTCATGAACCCTTTCATAAACTTTTTAATTCAAAGTCCGTAATTAAAGTAAAAATAGATTGTCAATATAAAGAGAATTAAAAAAATTCCACATACCTATATTTATTTTGATTGAATATCACAAAAATACCTCTCTTTTATATATTTATTGATCTTTAAAAGTTGCATGATTCTTTGTGATTCTAATATGTATTTTAAAAAGTTAGAGAGTAAATGTCTTCATATTTATTAATTTCTTCAAAATATCTTAAATTTTTAAAAAGTGGTAGACTTATTTATTTGAAAACTTTTTACGATTTATTTAACTTATTTAATTCGTCATATAAAGTTCTGAATTCAAATTGTAGCATAAAATATATTTAACTTATTCACAAAATAGGAAATGTGTATAGGAGAGAAGGGAAGTAACGCTTATTATCATTACTATTTTATAATAACAATTTAATAATGGCATTAGAATTTTTTATAACGATAATGGTAAGATCAAGATTGTGGAAGTCATTTTTGACAAATAACTCGTTACCTGTAACGCATTGAAAAAAAAACTCGATCTTTACTCACTATGTAATGTAAGTCAAAATAACGCATTAGTAACATGTTACTTTTACTCGTTACGTAACGAGTCGATTAACGAGTGAACGAATTACTTTTTCCAATGAGTAATGCGTAATGATAATGAGTTACTTGAGTCAAAAGTGACTATTCCAAACCTGGCGTTACCATTATGAAAAATCATTATAAAAAATTATTAAATCATTACTAAATTGTGTTATTATAAAAAATTTAAGTAACAATAACGCCTTACTTGTAACATGTTATCTCCTATCCCTGATAAATATATACATATGTAAATAAAAATGTAGGCTGTGCATACCGCATATGTAAAGTGTAAACTGCCGCGTACTTGTAAGGGCATCAAGGGACTTATCGCAGATAGCGAAAAACTTATTCGCTACACCACGTAACAAACATGCAGCCGAGAGAGCGGCTCGTACAAAGCAGAAACGAATAATGATGTACATCTACGTATAATGTCGAATCCTACAAGCAAATACGTGTTGTATCCCAAGCCCATTGATTGAAGGAGGAATTCCGAATGTAACGTTAAAATCAAAATATCGCATTGACTTTGCGAGTAAATAAAGCAATGTTTTACTCCACATGATAAACATGATCCGGATTTTTATTTGGCTTATTATCGCTATTTATAATTCGACTAAGAGATTCGAATTCCTGGGAATTTCAAGTCATTAGACGCGACTTTAGCTATCTTCACGCGTGAACACTACACTTTAGGTAATTGAGTATTTTAGCATTTTAGTAATTGAGTACCCGATGACGCGTCGAACACATGCGTGTATGTTCTTGCAACAGTGTCCACTCGGTCGCGAATTACATGCAGTTTTGCACCCTGTATCACGAAAATATACGTCCCCACTGGGCCAGCTTGTCATAGGTCACGCGATACATACCATGTGATACCGACAGTCTCAAAGGCGCCTTACGACGTCATGATTATACGCTGGTGCTAAAGGCGGTACAATTTCAGATTAGCTACACGTCGTTCATACTGGCAACCCGCCGGTATAAAGATTCAAGTTTAAATTTGGATTTTATGGAGAGTAAAACTCGCTCTTTCTCAAAAGCAGATATATAATGTTATAAATATGCCTTTATGTACAATTTTATAATCATTGTAGTACACAGTAAAAAATTGTGCGTCCATATGTTAAAATTTTCTTGTGTTACCACGTTTGGATTACTACTTCAATGTAAAATTAACATACCACTGATAGGTTATTATTTTTATAACATTTTCATGTGTTACATTTATGTCAACTTTATAAATTAACACTTTGTGTATGTCTCTTAGAAATNTATTTTGAGTACTTTTAACACAATTATTTCAAATAATCAACATGTTTCAAAGTTAAATGTTCTATTAACATTTCCTATGAGATATTGTAACTACTCTTCCATGTAGTGTTTAAATAATTTATACGTACATAATAACAAAAATAAATGTAAAGTATCGTGTCAATTACTTAACATTTTTAATTTGTCAATAAGTAACACAATAAATAAGAGTTATTTTAACTTGAAATTTAGAGTGGACTTTCTGGGACATGCAAAAAATGTTAAAATTAGCATTTTATTTTTTACTGTGTATTTTTCAAAATGACGATGTAATATATCGCCATTTCTTAAGAAATTATAATAAAATTTTATTATAATATAATAAATAAAAGCATTGATTTATATTTATATTTTTACGATTATTTCTATCTAATAACTTTAATATTTTAAAATATCTTTAAAATTAATAATAAAGGAGCGAGCAGAGAAATGACATTTTTATAACATTCAGTCAATATTTATGCTTACACCTTATTACACAATATTCCTTAGCAGGTAACATTTGCTGATTCACGTATCTCTAATTGCAAGACCGCGAGCGTATCCGCGGGCAAAATTCTCTCGCTACAGTTCCATCTGTTGTTCACCAAAAAAAGTCAGTTCGTCACGACCTACGGGCCACGTACTCAATTTACTTAATATCATTAGAGCGATAAAAGTGCGCGATCCAGACGCGATTGCCAAGACAGAGGGCCGCGCATGCCATGTCCTCTCCGGTAATGGCAGAAGCGGATTCTATTGCTTGGAATCCAGCCGAGCATGCGGCAGAACCATGCTTTAATGGTTCGAACGGTTCTTCCGACGGCTGTTTGGTAGTCGCGTAAGTCGAGGGTACTCGCGGGACGCGAATTGCTCCCGGTAGAGACGAAAGTATACAGCCGCGCTTCTCTTCCGCGGTTCTGCGGCGCTCGCGGATAATAACGCGATCTAATGCGCACCGTCCGTCGCCGGCGGCGATCGCATCGATGAAAGCGAATTGAAAGCTCGCTCGTTAACGCGAGCACTGGACTCTCGAAGCACGGCGACACGATTCATTAAAGTCACGCGGTTCTTGGCGCGACGGCGACGCGACGATGCGCGCAATCGATGGGAGGCGAAGCAACACGTGTAACGCGAGTACTTTTATGCTCTAATGGCCGAGGAAAACAATAGTTACGGGCGAGCACCTGCAAATGCTGCCGTGAAACAAGCGGCTCGAACACGATTTCGCTCCCTTTCATTAGCGACCGATCGGTAGGCGGTTTAACTTCTCACTCGACTGCGAAACGCGACGGGACGGGAGTCGACAGCGGAAAAAAAGACTGGAGTAAAAGGTATAATCGAGCGAAAAATCGGCGCACTAATTTCACAACCGTCGCGTCAGCGACGTCAGCGTTATATGCAACAATACTAACTAATTAATTGGACGCACTAGTAGCAATTTCATATGATTTCATCTAATTAACACGTTTCAGCCGCGGAACCGCGGGCAACGAGGATTCCATTCGGGCCGGAATGGAGACAGAGTGGCACGCCGACAGACAACAAACGAAACGGATTAGCGGACAGCGACGATAATGACCCGCGAGGGCCTCGGTAAATTTTTTTTCACCGCGCCCACTTCCTGCACCGATGTATCGCACGCCCGTCAAAAAAAAAAACTCAGAACGGGAGGGAGATATGCCCCTTGCATCGGGAATTATGCACAAACCCGCTGCACGCGAGGAGAAGGGAAGACGGATGGTCGCGGATGTACGGGTATTAGCGAAAGAAGGGATAGAGATATGAGAGAAAGAGACACGCGTATGGAATGATACACGGGACGAACCGGGGGTCGCAGCGAGAGGATGCAAAGGCGCGCTAAATCGTCGGTAGATACCCGTCTTCCTCGTCCTCTCGTCGTTGTTCCACCCTTACTAACGATCTCGTACGTGGGGGCCTCGTATGGGCCTCGTGTATGTACGCATATATGCCGCTCACACTTAGGCCCCGTGCACATCGGCCTAACGATAAGCGCGAATTTACATTGCACGAACCACCGGATCGAGTTTCGAACAAACTGATCACGCTAAGGATCAAATATTGAGTACATAGTACATGTGAGTTCATCACAAATTAAACGTGTAATCTAACAGTAAGTGACACAGAGGTTTACTGATTAATAAATAATAAAATACAATAGCCTTTCTGAGCCAACGCTATACTTATTGCGCAATGTGAAACGCTGTAATTTAACATCGATTAATACCTGCAATACATTCTTATTCGTGTAAACGTTTCAATCCGTGTTCAGGTCCTCTTTAGTACAAAAGTAATATACGGGGTGCAAAAAAATTCAGTCTTTTATTAGATTTATAATTCTGCAAACTGCACTCATTAAAGATAGAAGGATGATAAGACTAAATTTTTTACACTCCGTACTAAAGAGGACCCGAACATGGATTAAAACATTTACACGAATAAGATTGTATTGTATGTATTAATCGATGTTAAATTATATCGTTTCACATTGCGCGATAAATACAGCGTTGGCTCAGAAAGACTATTGTATTTTATTATTTATTATTCTCAGAGCCTTACTTAATTTTAATCTACTGATTAACTCAAGATGTAAATTATTTGTTTAATTTGTATCTCATCAACATGTATTAAGCCTTCATTTCTTTGATTTCCATTATAAATGGAAATAATAAATTTAGTATTTCGTAACTATAATAGAAAACAAATTTGTATGTATAGTTATTTCCTTTTTGTTTTTTTATAATGGTTATAATGGAATATTTGGTCTTTAAATATAAGAAAATTAATATTATTTATAATGTTAATTGCTGCAATTAGAAAAAGTGCTCAGATCCAGATCCAGATTCCATTTTCAACTTGATTACCTATGGCTATAGCTGCACCTACTCCTGTATCAGCTTTAGTTCATTCTTCTACTTTAGTTACTGCTGGAGTTTATTTAATAATTCGGTTTAATAAATTTTTATTAGGAAGGGGAATTAGAATTTATTTATTTTATTTATCAGTATTAACAATATTAATAGCGGAAATTATGGCTAATATTGAAAATGATTTTAAAAAAATTATTGCATTATCAACATTAAGACAATTAGGATTAATAATAATAATTTTAAGATTAGGATTAAATATAATTGCATTTTATCATTTATTAACTCATGCTATTTTTAAGTCTTTATAATAAGTAAACAACATGAAAAAAGCAAAAATAGATAGAATAGATTGATATTGTAAAATGAAAAATTTAATAAGCCGTGCGATATTACAGTTGGCCGCAACTTGTCGCTCGCCAACTGTGCACGAAACTTTACTCCCTACTTCGACGTGTACACCTCCTCACGATGATTACGACTACGATTGCGATGTAAATCGCGGACCTACGTTCAATCACGCGCGTACGGGTGTAAGTCTTCTTCCACCGTGGCCTTCGACTACGCCGCGCTGGTCGACCGACGTGCTCGTTGCTCTTCTCTATGTTTCCTGACGGAGATCGAACGTACCGCCGATCGTGATCCGTACGACAGAAACGAAGAGCAGCGATAGATCCGGATCGCTATTCTAATGTGTGATATGCGAGAGTAAAAGGAAGACGTTTCGGAGATTCGAGTTTTTTCCTCTTGAGACGAAAGAGCATTCGCCTTTGCGATCTCATGAAATATCTCATCTGCGTCTCAATTTGAAAGAATAGCGTTCTATTTTTAAGGCTGCGGTCAATCAGACACTACAAATATATGCTTCGAAGCATTTGTTTAACCAATCAGAACAAAGAATTTTACAAATTAACCAATCAAAAGCTGCTTCAAAGCATTTGTAGCATTATCTTGACCGTACCCTAAATGTATAATTTTGGAGGGAATAAATCTATATAATCTGATCATTTCCTAAATCTCCGCGAAGCAAGGCAGCCGCAAATAATCTCTCGCGAAACAGCGAGAGTTAGTTTCAAATAGAATTAGTATGACCTCGTAGCACAACGTTTCGACGACTCACCTACCATCGAGATTACGTTACACGTTCGGACTGGGATTGCGCCACGGTTCCCCGTGTCCTTCGAACGGGCGAACATGACATGAAACGTAGTATTCGCAACATCGGTGAATTACCTCTCCGCGTAATTATTCGCGATCCGATTAGTATCGAGTCCGCTCGATCCGCTTACCCGCGTCTCCATCGGAGCAAAGCAATCTCCGCTATTATTATTCGTAAACGCTCGATCGTTTTCATGTTGTATGCCGACGACGGTGTCGGGACGGTGTGACTACACCTCCAACTGCGTCGTCTACTTTTTCGCCGGCCTAATACATCTCGAAGGTACGTTCTGCCAGTCCTGCAGCGATGCTGCGAGCCCGATCGGCAAGCTGAGCGATCGTTTTTGCGTCACGCTTTCCAGGTATCTTCCTGAGTCAGCCTACATAAGGTTGCTTACTAACTCCGTCTCGTGAGGATTCCACTTTTTTGCACGAGTTCTCCCTCGCCAACGTACCTGGCGATGAGGCAGCACGCTACTCGTTCCCGGAGAACCAGCCATCGATAGGATATTCGAGTTTATCGTTTCCTGTCGTTTTATGGTCTTCCCTCGACTTCACTGCCTATACACCCTTCCTTTCTCCTCGTCTGCCCGTTGTTCGACCTCGTTTCGTTATTTTACCTATATCTTTGCAAGAGAGTGTTCTCTGGTGCCTCCAAGAATCTCGTTGAAAGAGGAAACTTATTTTAATCTCCTGAAATTCTCGATTCGACGAAACTTTGTGATTTTCGACTCTACACGAAATTTACAAAGCGCATAATTATAAGCAAGATTCATAAGCATCTAAAGTCACAATGTAAAATCTTCAAAACGTAGGCATTAAAGATAATTGATGGTAAAAAAAAAGAGTATTGCATATATTTGGAAATAACTAGCCCGCATCCAAATATGTTTAGAACCATTATTAGCCAAACACGAATTCCTCTCGCAACGATTACTCAAATTCTTTTCGTGCGAACAATGTCTGTAGCGCAGGATAAAGAAACGCGTCGAACGCTAAAATTCTCACAGACACCATCTCTCTCTCACTTTACAACTTTTTCTTACGTGTAGAAAATAGTTCCTTTGCTACATCGGTGCGGGTCGATGGCCGTTAAACGCGCTGGAGAAACCGGCGTATGCACGCGAAGTGTTCGCCGCCCGACGACGCGCTCCGGGAGGATAGGAAGAAGTTAGGATCGTGACAAAAATGAACTTTCATCGAATTACGTTGCCACAATCAGGTTGACGCGCCGCCGCTGATCCGACGTGTACGCGGCCTAAGTAATTTTGTAATTAGAGAACATTACGAGGGTACAAGAGTGAAATAGTTAATGATCGGTCGATGTGTAGAATCCTACTCGCTGTTACGCCCTCCGAGCGAAGGTGATCGCTTTCACATCGTAATTCCATCTGCGTATCAACGCATTTCCGAACTCATGTGCAGTAAAATCGTCATTGCGGTTAGGTAAGCGATGCTTTCACAATGATATCATCTTTTAATTCGCATAATCCGATCGTCTAAGATATTTGAAATTCTGAAGCTAATTGTTTTTAGTATGAAAGCACAATAAATTAAGGAATATATTAAGCAACGTCACGTTCCTTCCTTATTCCATGCAATGTTCATAATATTGGCACACATATTTCTGAAGAAAGTTATTATACATCTGTATAAGCTATTATTGATGCTAATAATTTTAACAAAATGTAACCTATCAAATACAAATCACTAGGGGTGCGTTCCGTTTCACACATGATGCGCATAATGCATCACTTATCTTTATTGTTTACTGAATATTAAATAAAGATAAATGATACATCATGCGCATCATGCGTGAAATGAAACGCGACGAAATCACTGAGCAGAATAAAAGAATAAGTAAAGTGAAAGAGTAAAATTCTACATAACAACTCTATATTTTATGTAATAACACTCCAAATAATGATGAATTTTTAAATGAAAAGCTTTATCATAATATTAATGGCGATGAGGGAATCCCTATCAACGAACGTGCAGACTATCTCGTACGACAGATTAGCATAGATTCTTGTCTAGACGAACCGAGAGACGGAAACGGCCGGCATGAATCTAGACATTGTAAACACTTGTAGAGAACGTCCATCTACGAGACTATCTTTTATGTTGCGCTAAAGAAATAGCGATTTATGAGATGTACACGAATAGAGACGATTAAGTAACGGAAGACCAAACAAAAATGTAACTAAATATCTACTTCTACATCACCAGATGGATGTAGGACATAAATACTAAGAGGCTTGAAAGCTTCTTTAAACTAAATAAATTTAGCGCTTATGGTTAGAAGATTTTATTAAATCGAAAAGAATTAATATCAATAAAGAAGTTAATGTTTTCTCTTATTCATATTTCTGGAATAATTTACATGTCGACATACATATTTAGAAGCACTTCCTTAACCCTTAAACACACTGCTGGAAATCCTAAAATTCAATCGCTTGCTGTGTGAAGACGGAATGAGAAAGAAGATTCGGGCTAGGTGGAAAAAAAGTTGGAAGTCTCCCCTATCGACCGATATGATTGACTAACTTCATTGCTCAACTAAAATAAAATGACACGGTAGACGGAAGTAAAGTTTTCTACTTCTACATCACCAGATGAATGTAGGATATAAGTACTAAGAGGCTTGAAAGCTTCTTTAAACTAAATAAATTTAGCGCTTATGGTTAGAAGATTTTACATCATGATATTAAATAACATTTTTTTAATATAAAAAAATATNCATCATGATATTAAATAACATTTTTTTAATATAAAAAAATATAAATAGCAAACGATAAAACTAACATCTAGTGCTCGAATATATTTTCATATAATCAATATATCGATTGATAGTATTCTGATCACCATGTAAGTGATCGGAGTTCCTCTAAATACCAAAGAAACTTGAAACGCGTCAAGCACTATCAAGGAATCGCGAGAGAAATGTGCACGTCTGCGTTTTTCTGGAAACCACGTTACGAACCAGACTAGACTGCAAGACGCTGAATCGAGTTAAAGAAATAGAAAAGTATTGCTAAGAGAATCAAAGCACGCGTGGGAAAATCGGTGGTGGGTGAACGCATCATGATGGATTAAAGTATAAATGATTACTCTGAAACTTATGATGTTACGATTCCTGATATGAGATGATTGTAAAAAAATAATCTTAGTAGAATACATAATTTTCGGATTAAACAAGAATACGAAATGAATTAAGGAAGTGCTTCTAAATATGTATCGACATGTAAATTATTCCAGAAATACGAATAAGAGAAAACATTAACTCTTTTATAAATATTAATTCTTTTCGATTCAATTTTAGCATGCAATTTTATAAATATAATTGCACGAGATATTTAACGTCAAAACAATATATTAAATAATTATAATAAATAAAGTTGTTCAAAGGCATCAACTTTTCATTGAGAAAGCCGCTATAAATTTCCACAGAATTTCTGTCCGCTATGAAGTGTACTATATTTCAGGCTACCGTTTATATTCTACACGATAGAAGTCGTATCTTACAATAGAGATCATTCCTTCCGTTTCAATACTGCGCTTGATTAATATTGTACTTCATTAGTACCGATCTTAATAGTCATCGTAAAACGAGATAAATCAGGGCGAGACTAGCTAACACGGTGCATTATAAGGCGGCACATTTCACGTTAATAAGAGCCTTGAACTCCACACGGTGTGTGCGGGCGACGCGAGGATCGGGGCGCGCTTACATCAGCATAGCATTTAACTACGATCGACTCCCCCGCTTTACATGATCGCTCCGCGACGGTGAAGCCTCGATCGGGGCCTCCCACGGGAATGAGATGTGCGTCGTCGGGTCCGCGCGTGCTGTGTAACTCTAATTAATAGTCAGTTAAAAGCCAGGAGCTGTCCGCTCGGACGCCGATGTACGCGCCCATTTAATTAATTATGTACCGGCCGGCCGAACGTTAGTGTTACGCGCGCTTTTTGCAGACGGCGGCGGTGCCCGTCAGGAAGGCGTCGCATCACATTGCATCGCGGCCGAGGCAATCGTCGACTATAGGAAGAAAGACAATGGGCTCGTTACGGATTCGTCGGCGCTGTTTCCTTGTGCGAGAGACGCAATGTGCAATTTGCTCCGTACCGCTCGCGACGAAACGCACTTGGTAAGTGAATTGCAGGCAAACCGAATGAGCGATGAACGCGAACAATATGCCGACAGATCCGCGTTAATTAACAATCATCGAAAGAAATTTAATCGCTTCGAATAGAAATAATGAAAACTGGGTGGTTTTATATTCTCGTTATGATTATTATTCTCGATTTAAAAAATAAAAATTAAAATCATTAATTGACATTTGTTTTGAGTAATCTGATATAAAAAGAAAATAAATGATAACAGTAATTTGCCTCAAACTTGGAGCATTTATCTATATAACATACACAGAAAATATATTTGAAATAAACAATTCCCTGAAGCGAAAGAGATATATGCGTATTGTATGTAAAAATTAAATTTGTAATTATTTAATCACAATTTAATCAATTTGTCACGATAATTATTGTCTTGTCGTTACTAATTTGTCATTAGTGTGTAAAATGATAATTAAGAAGTGCTAAATCTAAAATTATTCTTTTCATGACCAGCAAAAATCATGCGGTGGGTTTCCGCGAAATTATAGGTACGTGAATTACTTGCATACTCCCGCGCTCCCTTACATCGCGAGTGCACATCGCGAGTGCACATCGCGTTGCACACGGATGCACCAATACGCGTCGCTCGAGTTCAGGTTTCGCATTGACGAGGCGAATTCTGCATGAAGCGCGCCGGATGCAGGCAGCGGCGTCTTAATAAGCGGAAATTCCAGCGACCTTGACGCCTCCTTGCCGATAACGACGATAAAGATCACGATGGTCAGAACGATAATAAACTATCGCTAATGAGCATTCGCGATTTATCCCTTTCCTCAATATCATAAGAGGGCGGATCTTTCCGTCACTAAATTAACATGCAATTCCGAATGTAAAACACCCCCTGACAGCGCTCGAAATTTTAACATATTATGTATTTAATGTATTATATATAATATATTAATTAATATAATATTTTATATATTTTATAGGGAACGCGGTACTAAATATTTTACGCATGAGTTTTTGGGGGGGAGGGGTCCATTAAAATACAATTAGCTAAATAAATTAATAAAAATTTTGGCAACTTCTGACCTGTGAGATGACATAATCGATTCACCGTATAGAATTACCGATTTAAATGATTCACTCACCTGCAACAAAAGAAAAATATAAATTAATAATTATTAATACCAGACATATCAATAATTCATTAAGTTTAATTTTATAAATAAATATTAAAAATAAATAACTATTAAATAATACAAAAATAATTCCAACTACAAAAGCTAAAATATATTGTTACTTTTATGATGTACTTATTATAACAGAATGGTGATATAATCATTCCTATAAATCTTAAATAATTAACTATCTTAAATAATTTCTGTCGCATGTTAATGATACATTTTATAATACATCATTAACATTAGCTTCTCTTTAGTCCGAGAATAAATGGGAATAATTAATGGCAACATGATGTCGATCACCTAATTAACATCAAGATAACTATATCACATATATCGCAAGTTCCGTTGAAAATGTTTATTGGCGTAACTCGCCAAAGCAAGGGAAGCTAACGAAAGACGTTCGACAGTCGGTAGTCAAGTTGGATCGCCATTACAATGTTTGTTCACGTAAGGTATGTACGACTGACGAAGTCGTTTTCGTTTGCCCTCCCCTTCTCACCCGTATCTTCAATCCTCAAATATATCAATGATCACCAGCCGAGAATACCGAAACATGTCAAATATGGACACTGCACTTGAAATGCCAAGCGAGACACCTTCAAGTACATGCTGAACCCTAAAAAAGTGTCCTACGAGTTTGTATTTTTCCACGTACACTGTCGAGCATGTATAATTCTTAATCTCTTGACAAATGGAGGAAACATTCCTCTCGAGAAAAATTTGGATGTCCCTGTCAAGTTATGACTTGAATATTTCAAAGTTTTGTAATGCACCGTGAAATCCAAAGAACTCTCTTAAGTAATATTAGCTTGAAATTTATTTAAAAATTGAAGTATACGGAAATTCGAGGCAGAATATTAGCCGCGCGAAAGCAGTAAAAAAAGAAAAAGAAGAAGAAAACGTGACTGTGCGAAGCTTTCCAGAAGCAGCCAGAGATGTACGAGAATGGTTAGAGGTCATCAACATCGCAACACCATCGTGTTTCTGACCTCGTTGACTGCGCACGCCAGATGACTCGGTAAACAGGAGAACTTCTTCCCGGGTGTAAACCCAGGACTGAGAGCCTGAATGCGTTCATTCTCGCGCCAAGATTAAACCTTGGAAGGTCAAACTTTTCTGCTACAAGTAAAATATACTTTTGTAATTGTATTACCCTTCTATATAATTGTGTTGTTAATATAAAGTACAATATTTGAAATCTCTTTTTACATATAAAGCACAGACAAATGTTTTAATTCATCTAACCTGTCTAACTTTTGCTAATAAGAATATACACACATATATGTTACATAAAAAATGATTCAAAGTGTAAAATGAATAGATCCAAGATTTGTAAGATTTACTTCAAACAGAAAATAATATTTAAAACATATTAAACATCTGAAATAAGTAAAAGAGAATTTGGGTGTTATCAATTTAATTTATCCTTGATTCTAAACAGTTCGAACATCCGCTGAAGTTGTTGCGCGAAAAATTACAAGGTGTTACATAAAAGACTAATGACTTGTGCGTGGATATTTCGAATCAAGTCGAAATCCTTCGCAAGTCCTTGCGAAAGAACCGCTGATCATAGCCATTAATAACGCGAGGTCTTAAAAAAAAGGTGACACTTCTTTCGAAACAAGAAGAAACGAAGCGGGGAGTACAAAGCGATATTTTAAAGGCGTAGCTTTAATCGAGACAACTTTTTGGACACATCAGCGCAAATCGCGAGTCATGCCACTTGCCTCCAGCCCTAACTGTTAGTTACGTCCTCTTGGCCATTCGAGTTTAAAGTGACTCTCCCTCTTCACCTCGTGCGCCGCAATACTCCCTTAATCTTTTTTTTTTTCGTTGGCATAATTGCATATAATAATAGCTTTATTCACGAGCGCGAGCGTAATAACGTTTTAATGGTACCGCGCTGGTTTTTACAGTGGCCATTGTGTCCTCTCTGGACACATAATGATCTTCTGATTTCACACGGGTTTTATCATTAAGGTCTCTTCTCTCGCTTACTTTCCGCATCAAAAGTGGAACTTGATTTTTTACAGCGTCTTAATGGCTCCCTCGTCTCGTATTTTGTGTCCCGTTAATTTTTCCATGAAACATCGGAAGCGAAAATTTATGCGTTTCGCAATTTGTACAGATTAAACGTTAAAAAATGTAAAAAAAATATACTATCTAAAAATCGTTTTCATTTTATCTCTTTCCTAGTTGAAAGGACTAACATATAAAAAGTATTTGAGATTCCTTGTTACAAGTTAACCATATATAGTATTAGTGGTGATCAGGTAGAGAGTGCTTACTAGAAAGGACTCGGGCGAGATTCGCTTTAGTATTCTCACATTGACGCGTTTTTTCATTCTCCGAGAAATAGATCACCCGCTAATTGGCTTGAAAAGCGCGGCGGTTCCCGCTTACCGATCGTGAGAGGTTCCGAGAGATTGACGTTACGATCGAATCATGGTGCAACGTTTGCACACACGGACTCCGGAAGATCGGTAAACGCGTGTCGTCGGGTCATTCGGTAGTGCGATCGAGAAAACGAATGCTCTCGAGTTCGTGCCATAATGATGATTGTTTCTCAAATATCCTTTTTAAATAAACAATGAGATCGATATGTTGACATATCAAAAATAATATCTTAAAGTAAACGAATTTAAAAAAATGAAAAAGGTAAAAATGAAAAGAGATTGAAAATATCAAGTATATCTTCTCTCTAAATTGGAATCAGTGTATTGTTTACTGAAAGATAGTATATATTTATTTTAACATTATTTACTTGATTAAAAAAATATTTTCCAAGTTTATATTAGGACCTTGAATAAGTTCTCGCTGTTTTCCAACAAATGGCGTTACCAGAACTGCGT
>QKQZ01041219.1:0-35438 GCA_003595255.1 Solenopsis fugax
CAGAAACCTCGCTACCTCATATTAGGAACCTATCCCATAATAGGCGACTTTACCCTATATATTAGTGACAATCCGTGATTCGACGTTTAATTGAATCAAACTATACGTTTTAATTCATTGCAGCATTTTTTTCTCAGTGTACATGTTTGTTTTCTTTGAAAAAATTAAGAGCATTGTAATTACATAGTCGTAACATTTATATATAATTTTTTTTTAATAAACATGAATTATACAAATATTTTCTAGTCCTGTTAAATAATATATAGAATTAAAAAATATTTTTATACTTGTAAAAGTAATAAAAATTAACTCGGAAGTGTCTCGTCCCGATCGTGTATAAAGAAAGTGGCGGAAAACATCGTAGGTGTACCGAGGATTAATAGGATTAATTAATTTAAACGCCATTGCTCAAACCTTTTTCTCACGAATGATAATTTCTCGTTAATGCTGCAACGGGGAATTATAATTTTCCCTTATCATTTTTTCCTGTGAAGGATTAAAGAGGCAACGTTGAACGTTTAATGAAAACGGAAGCTTACATGCATCACAATTATGATCCATGGGAAACTGATACATCTAAGTATGGTCCTTCTTGGGGTGACCCGCGGTAAACGGAGCGTGAACGTCGGTCTGATCGACGACGGCAAAACCATTACAGGGCGGCACCAATTTGTTGTAAGAGCAAGCCGGCACGCACATTCGCGCGTATACGCGCATATACGTGAGAGGAAAGGCACTTTAACGGAGAGGACAGCGACTTCCCTGCCCAAGACAGCACATTATGAGCTCACTTGCGCGTTCCCGATCGTGATTATTTATTTGGTAGATCTCTTATCTTGGCGCATGAGCAAATTGCCTGCTTTCTTTGCGACTGGCTAGTGCATATAAACGGGCTCGATACAAGTGCATGTCAATAAAATATATAAAAGAGTGATGTGCGCGCGATAAGAGGACGCGGTTAACAAATATCTTCAACGATTATTGATTTTAATATCTACATTCTGGTGTATGCAATACGCCTCGATATATTTGAATTCTACGTAAATAAATAGAATCTCAGTCTCTTCGCAGTCTATACTTTGTACATATACATTTCTTTTTTTAATTTTTTTTTAAATTTAAATCATGTGTCTATTAGATGACGGTTAAATATTATTTGTTTACTATACAATATTTGTAATTAATTAAATCAAGTGAAAGTTTAATTGAAATAGAGGATAGGAATAATATAAAACGCGCGTTCGATAGATAACTATAATTTAATAATAGATTTTTGTTAACCCTAATTGGTATTCGCGAGTCCAATAGACTTGGATGTTTTTTCAATTATGCGTTAAATCTCCAGATAAATGTGAATTATTTCGAGATATTTTTCCTTACATAATTTTAAGTTACATAATCGTATTCCTTGAGTATTGATCATTAAAATGGAAAAAAATTCAATTACGTTGACTTTAAGCACAGATGCATTAATTTAAAGTTCTGTCAGGTACACTGGATTCGCGAATATTAGTTAAAGAAATTTTGCATCGAATATCAATTAAGATTAATTTGTCGGCATAAAACAAACAGATAACTCTTTATATATATTTTGCAAGATTTTATTACGTTATTAATTTTTTATTATTTCGATATTGTTCACGTGTACCGTTTTTATGAAAATCATTTACGCACAGATTACTATTTTGGGTAACAGATAATGAAGGATTGAAGAATTTGCTTGTGTCACATCTGTTAAAGTTATTTAGTAATAATACATCTGTGCGTGGGTGACTCTCTCGCATCAAGGCCATTTCGCAACGACATCGGATTTCGAAGGCTGGTTTATATACTTCAGACTTTCATCGCGTTTCTCGTCGCCACATTGGAATTGAAAGATATATTAATTTGATTATATTTTTATAAACTGAGATTTTTTTATAATAACATTAATATTATATATTATTAAATATATAATTTATAAGACTATGTAATCGAGCCAAAAAGATGTAATTCAGTTTAATAAAGTATTTGTAGTTTTTATTAATAAAGTATCTTTAATTTCGCATAAGTATACGGGATGACGTTTCGACTCTGCGGAGTTCTTAGTATCGAATATTATTTTATTCACATTAAAAGTTCGGAGAAATAAATACATAGTGATGTAAGACCTTTTTCTCAAATAATTAACTTGAACAAAAACATTGAGACGTATAATTATAAAGAGAAGTCTTGTGAGTCATATGTTAAACACAAAACCGTAAAAACAATGTAAGTTGTGATAAAATGTAATTGATTCATCGTTTTCTGTTCGCGAATTAATCGCGCGAGTCTGGATGTTAATAAACGTGATTGCAATGTTTTATATACTACAACTTGTTTTTACGGTTTTCTGCTTAACATAATACTTGCAACAGAACTTCTTTTTATAATTACACATAACGTTTCAAGTTAATTATTTGAGAAAAAGGTTTACATCACTATGTATTTCTCCGAATTATTAATAAAATTATATGCGTGTTAAGAAAGACTACGTACACTGAGAGAAATCGTTGGGTAGAATGAATTTTATAGTTACTGGTACCAAAAACTTTGTTACATTTAACAAAACTTTTTGTAATTTGTTGTATGAAAATAATTATTTGGTTAAGGCAACAAATTGTTTGGTCAAAATAACTATATATTTAGTAACTATCACTATAAAATTCATTTGATCACTATTCAACCAAACTTTGGTTGATTTACCCAACCATTTCTCTCAGTGTAGATTTGAAACATCGTTTCATAGATATTTATATAAAATTAAAGACACTTTATTAAATTGACATCTATTTGCTCGTTCATTTATTTGACCTTTGTACAAATTATTATTTTTTGAAACTCATGCGAGCTCTTAACAATATTTCGTTTTATATAAATATAATCGATTTTATACATACTATTTTTTAATTATTTTTAACAAACGCGTAATGTGGTAAACGTTCTTTTTTTGACATTATCGTGTTACTTTAATATTAGACAGTTAATTTCCAAAGTATCATTCATTTTACGATGAATCTTCAGTTTGCGAGATAACAGTCCAATTTAGTTGTCACTCTAATCGCAAATACATAAATTGCAAAGATATAGCTCGATTACTCTCTCGGGAGAGCCGCGCAACTCTCTATAAGTGAAAGTGTATATTGTCGCGCGGTGGTACATTAAATATTGAAGCGTCTTCGGTGTCGGTACACTGTATTTATAAATTATGCGATACGGTATACTGCACGTTTACGAATAGCACGAAAGCAAGTATCACTTTACGCGATGCGTGTTACTCGGATGATGCCACAGTGATGCAGCGCCGATACGCGCGATGAATTCCTATCGAAATCGGCCCTCGATTCGCTCGCCAAGACGGTATGCCAACGCGAGAGCGTGACGACGATACGTCTCTTTGGGCATGCAATAATTAATTGATCTAAAACCCTAACCGATAGTGTTAACTGGGTCGTGGAAAAACGCAACTCGCCGATACGAAACGAAGACGCAGTCAGAGCGGTCGATTTACCAAGATAACTTACCTCTCGAATAGTTTTACTTTCTCATGCGAGGAAAATATCACGAAACGTAAATCATTTCGAGCGTAAAGGCCTATCTAGACGAACCAATTTTTAGTATCTTGCCATTAGAATATCACAATTTCAAAACTTTTACCTTGCTCCGATATTACAATCCGGTTGAAAATTTAGCGAAAATAATCTCTTTAAGGATGCATCGGACATACAGTCCCTGTAAAGTAAATAAAGTTTGGAAATATGTTTAATATCACCACTTTAAATAAACTATTATACGTATGAAAGTTGTGTGAATAAGATTATATTTTTATTTACTTTGTTATTAAAAAATTAAATTATTTTTTACAACACTAAGAAAAATCTCAATTTTTGTGTGGAAGTATTACTTTAAATATTTTCAAGATGATTTATGCAAAATTTTATTGTGATTGTCTGTTTAGTTATTTTGGAAATAAATAAATAAATATAAATAGATGATGGTGAAATGAATTGCCTACTACGGTCATAGCTGGATCTTATTGCTTTATATTTACTTGTGTGATTTTATATACAATCTTCAAATTCCCCGAATGTGCGCCGAATTGGTTTTCCGGTCGTAACACAGCCGTAAGGCGAATAAGAATAAGTAATATCACAATAATTAAATTGAAAATCAATTTAATAACGTTTTGATGCCGACTCGCATCAGATGTTAAACCCATTCCCCACTGAAAAAACCCCTGAAAAAAACTGTAAAGAATTTATTGCGAAAAATATCTATTTATATTTATACATCAACGGTCAAAAAACTTCTCTCTAAATTTAAATAAATAAATTTTGTTTATTTTACAGAACTGATCTCTGTATCGCATTGAAACTTTTCACAATCATCTTGAATATTTAAAGTACTTAAATAATTTCAGTTTTTTTTTCATTATATATCTTATTTCATTATTTTATTATTAATTATATTTTCATTAGAGCACATATTTACTTCTTATTGAGATATTTATTTTGACTGAAAGTTGTTTTATTAAAACAACGTATGCTTATACAAAACATTATTTGTTTGAATAAAAATATTGTTGTTTCATTCAAACAATATCTATTATTTGACGAAAATAACACTATTGTATTAGTCGTTCTTATTGATTCAAAAATTTGTTTGGACCATTCCAAATAAATTTGTTCAGATACAACTTTTTATTCAGATAGAAAATTGCCGCCAAATTTTTTCTAATACTTTCAAATGCAATATAAAACAATCTATATTTTTTTCATAATTTTCTTAATATTTTGAGAAATGTCCTATACATCCTTAATAGACTTATTATCCTGAGCAATCTTTCTCAAAATTAATTGCTTGGAACTCTCGTGCTTTACGTTTCCCTTGTAAGAAGCCAAAGGAGTCCCATTCGCTTTCGCGAATTTTTGTGTCGGCGATCGCGTGCGTGCGTTACGAGAGGAAAGGCGTCGATATCGTCGACGGCATTCCGTGCGTTCGCGCATATATGTTAGGTCGGGGAATAGACGGGAGTGTGTGCGCGCGCGCGGGGGCATCGAAAAAAAGAGATTGGATTCCGTGGTAATTTGCATGGTGTTTGCATGGCATTAATACGAATGCGGCGTGCCTTCGATCTCGCGCACCGATCGCGCCGCGCGCCGTGTCGCTGTCGCCAGCAGCAGAATACGAGAGTCGAGAATCGATCTGGAACAGCTCGGCATGGCATTTATATACACTGCGGATCACCATCGCTTCTTTCAAAATAGGCGTCCCAGTCACCTGAACGCATTCTCAAGTCTGTGGTACGCGAGAGGCTGCTATCACTCCACTTTTATCGACGGGAGAAAATACTTTCGAATTATTTCATTTCTTGTTTATTAATTCGTTAATGATTTTGTAGCGCTACATTTTGTTGGAATACGAACAGTTAAAGTTAATCGTGCGTGTGCGAGCGTACACTATGGGAGCTCTAAATATCTCAAGATACGTACATACGCAGAGAAAAAGATTTTATTTATTAGTATTTTTATTTATTTGACTGAAAGTTGTTTTATTGAAACAACATATGCTTCATGGTACAAAACATTATCTGTTTGAATAAAAATATTGTTGTTTCAAACAACATCTATTATTTGATGAAAATAACACTATTATTAATACTTACAATAAAATATCAAGTTAACGCTCCTCAGATTTAAATCAAATTAATAATAGTAAAGGCTGTAGGACAGTGTAGGAGCAAGTCGGATCGTCGTGCTAATATAAACAGTATTTCAAACGATATCCTTTAATTCTCTAAACAAAACATTACAAATAGATCCAAACTATTATTAATCGTTCATATTGGTTTGTTTGGATCATTCCTACACGGAAAGAACAATTTTACTGCAGGATCTAAAAATTTAACTAGATACTACACACTGAGAGAGATCGTTTGGTAGAATAGTGATCAAATGAAATTTGTAGTTACTGGTACTAAAAACTTATTGTTAGTTACATTTAACAAAACTTTTTGTAATTTGTTGTATGAAAATAATTATTTAAGGTTACAAATTCTTTGGCCAAAACTATGTATTTAGTAACTATCACTATAAAATTCATTTGATCACTATTCATCCAAATTTTGGATTTTATCAAACACTTCTCTCAGTGCAGATCAGAAAATAATTTTATGTTGAACCATCAAAATAATTATGTAGGAAGCCCAAACATGATAATGTTGTTGCAAACAGTTTTGACATCCTAACAACCAAGTTAAACACAATTTTTTAAATGGTTCAACATAATTATTTGCAGATCTGTATTTCAGCAAAATTGTTGTTCTTTCCGTGTAATTAATTTTTTTAGATACAATAAAATTTATTAAATCCAAAGAAATTTCTCTATGTAGAATTTATTTTTTTATTCAATGAATATGATTGTTTAGAACTTTTATTAATTTGTGCCGTTTGAGCAAAACGTAAATTTTATCCGAGAAATAATTAATAAACACGTCATAGTAATGAATTATTAACTGAATGCTTAATGGACGTAAAAGCCTCGCGCACGGTTTCATGGAAGTGTTACGAAAATATCTTTGACGGTGCGAAGTCAGGGGTCATGAAAGTGGACGAAGAAGGATGGTTGGAAGAAAAGGGAAGAAAAGAGACTGACGGAGAGGTAGAAAGAAAGAGGAGAAGAAAGAGAGAAAGAGAGAGACCCCGAGACTGCTTGAGAGGAATGTTTACGCGTGCCGTACGTAACGAATCGCCGAAGAGAGGCCACTTTCGTGGAGCGAGGAAAGCTGTCTACCTACATCGTGCAGTGGTAGACAGGCTACATCTGGGTGTCAGGCAGGGGCGACCGTGTCTTTTTGCGTGCGACAATAGAAAAAGCACAATGGAAAAAGAGAATCTAGGATAGCCACATTTAAAAAAAAAATCTTTTGTTATCAAAATTATTATCGTCAAACCTCTTTCACCCTTTCTCCTCTTTTATAGATCGGTTTGTCATCAATTAAGAATTATATTTTTTCGCGTAAATAATGTTAAAATAAATTACATATTAAAATTAGAACATAGACATTAACAATGATAACATTTGATATTTGGAAATTCAAAATTTTAATGAGTTTTACGTAAAATCGGGACAAATTCCAATAACTCTCGTCGAGAGGCGTCCGAAAGTATTTCGAGAGAAGAGATACGTGCTTAGATACTGGAACTAGTCTGATTAGTCGTCTAACGTCTAACGAAGAAAACACGAAGACACGTAGGACATCTGACTTTCAGACGTACGCGAGAGCGGCTCGGATTTCACGAGCCAGGAAACTCGTTCGTTCATTTCCTTACTTGACGTCGCGAGAAAAGGTAAAAGCGGGGGAAGAGCAGAACCGTGCCACCGTATGGTAAATACGAGCTAAATAAGGTCCACGAATTTCCTCGTCATAAGGCGGTCACTCGAGTAAGACCGACCGCCGCGTGTTGCTGTATGATATAAAAACATGATCCAAATAAGGCCTCCGAATTTTCTCGTAATAAGGGGTTCGCTAGAAGACTCAATCGCGAATGGAGTTCGGCTAATAACTGGCTCAGTCTTGATATGGGAATTAAAGCAAGGACTGAAGAACTCGTCTGGAAAGAACACGCTGGGGAGATTTCAGGATTTGGTCGGGCGATCTTGCCGGAAATGTACGCTAATATAAATTTTGTTTCATTTGTGTTACAATCGCACGTGATCCTGGAAGCGGAAATTAAATTCTTAAAAGCATTAATATCGTATGATAAATATGATAAATTGTATTGGGTTGGATCTAAGGTTCGTAGCGAAACATATCTGATTGAATAAATTTATGTACAAATATCTAAACATTTATCTTTGATAATAATCAAAACAATAAGATGTGAAGGCTCGTGTATGCTAACAGCAAATTATAGTTTAAAAGAAGGTCAATCAACCGAGATATAATATAGAATACTTAGCCTTTTTCAATCGTAATCTTACCTATTATATAATTAATGAAAACGAGTATTACATTTTTAGTCAGCAATACGATAACAATAATTAATTCTATCACTAATTAGTAGTGCCGAGAGCTTTGCATTTTCAGTCAGTTATAAACTAAGTACAGCCGAAACGTTTCGTTGGATTTTAAGACTTCGTCTACGTAAGAATAGTTTTAATATATACATTCTATCTTATATGCTCGATTGATTGACCTTCTTTTAAACTATAATTATCTTTAAATTTCACTTAAGGATATATAGGTCATTATATCTCAAAACATTACCAAAAATATAAAATTTTCATAGAATATTCTAGTACTATATTTGAGTGCCTATGTAAAATTTGAGCACAATTCATTTATTAGTTTAAAAGTTATTTAATTTTTTAATTTATTCTTGATTCTTATGTAAAATCGCGTTTTGCAATACTTATTTGCAAATTTAATGGGAAAGTAGTATTATCAATTAAATCAACATTTTTACATATACTAAATATAATAAAACTCTAATAAATATTCGTGCAAAAATTCATTTAGTTCCACTTACTCGTTTAAGAGTTATTTATTTAACTGCAGCAAAATATAGTATAATAATTGCAAAAATCATTACAAACTTTTCATTGTTTTCTTCTGTGAAGCTAATTTTACCACCAAAATTCGGGTATTTGCGATCAAAATTTTTTGTTATTGATTAGGAAAAAAAGAATGAACCTATAGAGAAGCCTTCAGTTTCTAAATTTCAATAATTTTTAGCTCATAGGTTCGTATAGCCAAAACATCCTTGATCTTTCTTGTATTGTATAATTTACACAGAGAAAATGATTTCTTCAAATTTAATAAATTTTATTGTATCCAAACAAATTTGTTATTTGGAGTAGTTCAAACAAACCAATGTTTGAATCAATAAGTACGATTATTTGAATTTGATATATATCTTTGTCTTAAATAAATCATTTGTTTGAAACGAAAGATATAATATATCAATATATTTTGCCATTTTCATATAAATAAATTTATTTCATTGCTCGTATACTTATTGCAATCAATTAATATATTATTTGGTTGAAAGATATTATTTCAAATAATAATGTTATTTATGTCAAATAATAGAGATTTTTTTAAGGAAAGAACAAAATTTTTATTCAAACAAATAATGTTTCGTATAAGCATATGTTATTTCAATGAAACAAATTTCAGTCAAATAAATAATGTTTCGTATAAGCATATGTTATTTCAATGAAACAAATTTTATTCAAATAAATAGGAATACTGAATCTAAAGGAACCTTTTTCTCTGTGTACATATAAATAATTGTCTTTCTCTCTTAATCTTTCTCTTCAATGCTACAGAGATCTTTGAAGAAATATTAAAAAAAATATTACCAAAAAATAAAAAGAAAATAATAGTAATTATTAAGAAAATAAAAGGAAATAATATTTTACTTACCTTAAAAAGAAAATAATAATATTTTACGAATCACTGGAGGATGAACGTATTCCGGTTTCAATATTAGAAGATTGGATTTTATGTAGCACAAAAAATAATCGGAATGTGATAACTTTACCGATATGAGCTTACAATTTTTGCATGCCAGCAAAGTGGTATCGAAAAGGTTAATCATCCAGTGACCTTGATGTACGTTGCCGTAACCGGTCATTAGCGGCGGATTAATTTCAGCAGAGGGTATTCCGCTAATTCCGGCTTACAGTCGAGAGAAGTCATCTCAAGCGGTTGCGTTGGCTAAGTAATTACTCACGCTGGCGGTATATCACCGGGCGCGCAATAAATTGTATTTTATTCAGTTTAGCCCGGCGCGGCGCGTTCGTCCGCACGCTTAACAACGACCAAGCGCTCGCAACGTAACACGAGGTACGTAATGTACGGCCTATAAACAGCATTCTTCCGAGGAGCGAGACATAAACGCGACCGCGACGACCGGCTCTTCTCGGAAAAAGCAACGTCCTCCCGCCCCGAGGAGGATACGTTATTAACGCATCCTAATTTTTATACCGTGCGACCTCATCACACGCGTGCTAGACGACGTTCCGGTGACAGGATCTGTCCAACATTCCTTTCAAGTCGTCGCGTAGCCGACCTAAAAGTGATCTCGCCGTGTATTAAGGTCATTTCCGCTTCCCGCATTTAGCAGTCGTCTGATTCTCAACGGACGCAGCGTAATTATTATGTAGAATGGTTATTATATGGAAGAACAAATACGATACGAAGGAGATACGAGATACGCGATCATGTTTAACGGTAAATACCAAGTGCGAATGCAGATCTCGAAGTATGATTGTGGCACAAGTGACTTTTCACTTAAATTCGCGCCCGACGCGACGTAATGAGTTAGAAAAAACGTCGTAGGATTATATACACAGCCTTGCGAATATTATTGAAGTTTATTGTAACGGTATCACCGTTGCTCAACGGTGCATCAGTTATTAATAGCGCTATTTCACATGATTAATGATGAGAAAGTCTGGCCTATCGTTTCTAAGTGTATTGTTAATATTATTTAATTTGAGCACAACGCGCGATATCCACGGTCGACTGCTCGTATTGCCCTGAGAAGGCGTTATCATATGTATTTCTGATCGCTTCGAACGGTCTCGCTTCGATAAGCTCCTGAAAACATGCGAAACGGCTGTGGCGAAAACGGCGAAAATGCGAGTTGCTTCGGGGCGGAATCGTTTCCTGAATCATCGGGGTTATCGTTCGCTGATTGTTTCCCGATCTTCGATTGTCTCGAATACTCGAGCTGTAACACACGAGACGTCCGTCTCGCCGAATCCTTGCGAAATCTCGAAATGTATCTTTCTCGGAGTGAAATCGAGATTCGGATCAAACACGCGTCCGAATTTAACGAATACCCGATTCGGATATATCGAACGTTTAAATTTCAATTTTGCTTCCATGTAAGTCTTCGAAATTCCTGTATAAATTTCCACGTAAATTTATTAATTGTGATTCCTGTGAGAACATGTTCGATTCTAATCGTTGATTTAATTGAACTCTAAAATTAAATTTTACCAATATAATGTAATTAAGCAGAATATTGAGATATTTGGAAATTCATACTTGCAATTCTTTGCGATAATGAGAGTAACAGTAATTAATGCCGTGAAAGTACTAGCCTTGGAACTACACTTTCGTGCACCGCCTTGTGATTAAGTCAATTGCATATCTTCAGACGTCTCTCGGATTACGGAAGGAAAAGTCCAATTCCATCGTAAAAAAAGAGAGGGACGCCGGGAACCGGGAACACTCACTGACCTAGGATCTAAACCGAGTTGCCACAGTCGGACGGGCTGTCCGGTATGAAAGTGATCGAAGGCCCACGATAAAGCTTACAAGTGGGTCAACGCAGTGGGGCCCGGACTGGTCCTCGAGGAAACCATAAAATTTCATTTCATTTTTGCGTCTCGTCGAAAGTCCAATCTTGCTTTGTGCGTCCGGCCCTTGTTCTCCCGCGCCCAACCTACTTCCGCTGGAATCCGTACAGCCACTCTCGTTTTGCTCGATTTTGCTTTCCTATTCATCCATCGAACTAATACTGGGTCAGTCATGTTGAAAATTGTCCCGTTACCGAGCTCCTCTGCAGCCGCGGCCTCTCCAATATTTATTATTGCGCGCGCGTGTGCATGTGTGCGTACGTGATCTCGATCGATGCCTTTTAATTAGGACGTTAATTTTTTGATCCAGTAATAAAGATAACCGTAACAATATAAAAGAATTTATTTATATTATTTATTTTTTAAATATTGTACAATATGTAGAATTTTAATCTCCATAATTATATCCATAATTAATTAATATAAAGAAAACAAATTGTAAGTGATAAAAATTAAGACACAACGATAGTAAATTGATGTATCTTTATAAGCGCTAACAATATTCCTAGACTATTATTCAATATTTTTAATATTATTTTAATATTATAGGAATATTTTATTAATGTTATATATCCGTTTTTACATAATATTCGTGGTATATTATTTCATAATATCCGTGGAATATTATGAAAATGTTCTACGAATATAACTTTGATAAAAAATTAATGTGAATTATTATGCATAAAATATTTATAAACTTTATAATTATTGCATTTAAAAGTTATAATATTCTCGATAATTTAAAATATTGAAGTAAATAATATTATTTACACTGTTAGAAATTTTTTAATGACTTTTAATTAACATGTAAAGGAAGCTTGGTTCAAGCCCGTAAATAAAAAGTAATGAATGAAAAGTAATGCAGTATATGAATATTCATTTACTAATGTCTTAAGTTTCATTAACGTTTGTATTACTTGTTTGTATTATTTCATTTACGTTTGTATTAAAAGTATATTAAATTTCAATACACTTATATATTTTAATTCACTTAAACTTAATTTCATTAACATGTACATTAAAAATCATTTTAGTTACGAGTGATTTAAATATCATTTACCATTGTATATTAAAAGTTCATGAAATTTTATGACATTTTTAACAGTGTACTTCTCATATAATTTTCATATAATATTATCAGATGTGGACATATAATAACTTTTTATTAATATTAATTAATATTTTAGGAATATTATTTGATATTGTAGCGCTTATAGGGACGGTGTAAAAAATTTTAATTAAATGTAACAATAAACCGTGCGGATTCCACGTTCGCGCGCGCGATGTTTTCAGACAAATAGAAAAGCCTGATCAATTACTATCCAATTTTTCCTTAAAAATCAGTGTTATACAACAGCAAATTGCTCGTCCATTATCTTAATAGTGCACGCTCGGTGGGCTAATCGTTTGTATTACGACGTCAGGAGATTCTCCGTGCGCTCTGCGCGGCGGCCAATCAGAAATGCAATCAGCGTTCGTAATTATAACGCGTAATTCGCGATACTTTCGCAACCGCAGCGCACAGGCTCGGCAAATAAATCCTTCTCCGCTCCTCTCTTATTTCCGCGCTACGCCAGCAGCAATGGCAGCAAATCCTCAAGGGAGGATTCGCGTTACGCTTCTCGCGTTTCTCCGCAACGAACGTCCTTGTTGCTGTCACGCGGAAGACGCTCGTGTCCATTATTTCCCTTTTCATTATCGCAATTCTGGCTTTTGTTGTCCAGCACAGAATTCTGCATTAAGAATCGCAGGCAAATATTTACGTAATGCCGAGTGTAATTTTAATAAGCAACGAAAGGAATTTTAAGGAGGAGACAAAGGAAAGGGGGAGACTGAATTTTTATAGAAAATAGACAAAAGAAGATAAAATAATAGGATAATTTAAGAGAAAGGAATTATACACAGAGAAAAAGGTTTCTTTAGATTCAGTATTCCTATTTATTTGATTGAAATTTGTTTCATTGCAATAACATATGCTTATACGAAACATTATTTGTTTGATTAAAAATTTTGTTGTTTCATTAAAAAAAAATCTCTATTATTTGACAGAAATAACACTATTATTTGAAACCTATAATGAGTACACAAGGACTCTCAAAATTTAAACAATAAAAAGTAATAACAAAGGCCAATGAGAGTCAGCGCGGATAACAATGCGCAATAAAAGGAATCTGATACAATTAGATCAGTTTATTATCATAAAAGTTCAAATTCAAACAACAAAACGAACGTTTCGACTCCCTTTCGGAATCATCCTCAGCGTATTAATAATCGCAAATAAAAGAAAAGGAAAATCTGGCCGATATCAGTCCATGTAGCAGAACGTAGTCGAGTCACCGTCGGTTTGCCAAATCCGTAGTGGCATCATTACGCGTAACAGTGTCGCAGAAGATAACACTTTTCTATATAATTAGCGTACATACCGTTTAAGATGACGAACAATTTAATTAATTATTTAAAATTGTAATATGACTCACCAATGGAAACTGATGATGACCAGTGAACTATTATTTGAAATAATATCTTTCAACCATATAATATATTATTTGATTAAAATAACTATTATACGAACAATGAAACAAATAATTTATTTATATGAAAATAGCAAAAATATTGATATTATATCTATCGTTTCAAACAAATGATTTATTTAAGACGAAGATATATATTGTTTCAAATTCAAATAATCATACTTACTGATTCAAACATTGGTTTGTTTGGACCATTCCAAATAACAAATTTGTTTGGATACAATAAAATTTATTAAGTTTAAAGAAATCGTTTTCTCTGTGTAGGAGCGAAATATAACTTCCATTTTTACCTTAAAAGTTCAGTAGCTGTCAGAAAGATTTTTTTATCCCGATTAATTTTTGAATCCGACTTGAAAGTGCTTAGATTTTTCGAATACCTCGATCCGAGGCTGCTCGAACTTGGAGATCTCTCTCGCTGTGCTTTCCGCCGATCACTTGTTTCCGTATGTACTTTAACGCGTTCCGATACGTGGCAATTTCACGCTTGGGAGAGCCCCCAGGTCTCCGCCTCCGTCGCCCTACGATTTCTTCTTACCTTCTTCGCGCCGCGGCCGGGCACAACATGTTATATTTACCGTCCATTCATTCTATTCCGCGGTGCCGATTCCGCGGTGTATTATTTCATTTACGCTGTTCTCGCGCCTTTCGCAACCCGCGCCGTCTCAATTGAGTGGTCGCGCTAACTTGTCGGTGGATAGATCGCATATCGCACTGTTCATCGGGATTCGCACTTTCCCAACTATCTTTTCGAAATACACAGAACGAGCGGCGTTGATGTTGCACGCACGTCGCTTTATAAATCTTGCGTCCTGTTGATTTATCGCTGCACCGTCATTCGCTACCGTAAATAGTGTCGTGTCTGTGTGCGTGTTTCATTTGTAAACGCGCGTTATTACGATAATATTTTCTTTAATAAGTTTCTATTTCTTTCATAATGTCACAAATATTGCTGCTACAAATCGCAGACACGTCCATTTATTTTTCCATTGAATGATTAAAGGATACCAAAAATGAAAGAAGTTCTTTCATTAACATGCTTGCGTAATTATTTTATAACTCTTTGGATTTTTATACAACTTATCTCATTTATATAACTATATTTATAATTTTTATATAACCTGTATAATTTATATTGAATGCATTATGAAACAATATTTAAATGAACAGAAGAGATTTGCATTGTGAAGAAATTTGATTCAACAAATTGATAGCCGTTACATTAAGAGGTTTCTAAACAGATACCTATACCATGAGAAAATTACGTATACGAAATTAATGTCAAGGAGGGTAGACTATTGATATCTCATTTCTCATATTTCCTTGTGGCTATTCCGGTCTTTATATAACTTACATTTAATTTTTATATAATTTTTATTAAATGCATTACGAAATAATATTAAACAAAGAGAAGAGGGATTTGTGAAGAAGATTGATGCAAACTGGAAATCAGAAATTGATAGTCGTTACGTTAAGAGATCTAAATATAGATACCTACACCATCTTAAGAAACTCATGTACATGAAATTAACTTTATATGTCAAGGATAAAGTGTTGATATCTTTTTTAAATTTTCTTGTGACTTTTTAGATTTTTATATAACTTACATTTAATTTTTATATTATCTATAATTTAGGGTAAACTCGGTTAAGATGATCATAGTTTTTTAAAATTATTTTTTAATAACGTTTGATATATCACTTAATCACTTAATCTTAAAGTTAATAATACTATTGAATTTAAAGAGTAAACACTTATTAGAAATCTAATATTATCAAAATAATATAACATTCATATGCATTGGCCATCTTATCAAAATTTTAAGAAAAAAATGGCCATAGTACTATGGGACAGTTGGCTATACACGTTTTATATTAAAAATGAATGTAACATTTTCTAAAGTAATAAATAAAACTTATAATTTTATTTATTTAGTAGAAACATGTATATATATCTTACATATATGTATATATAATTATATATGATTTGTGTTAATTGTAATTCTAATATTGCAGTAGTAACATAAAAATTAAAATCTCTGATATTGCAATAATAACATAACAACTATAATTTTAAAGTAAGGAAAAAGAAACAGATTTCTATAATTTAAAGAAAAAACAATGTATGAAAAAGCAAAGTAGGCTATCTCGAATTGTAAGAAAAAGATAATCATAATGTATTTAAATAAATAGTAAAAATAAAAGTACAAATTATAAGTCACGTTACAATTTAGTTTCCTTTATTATATACGTAACGTTGATTATGATAGCTTAACAGTAATTTATTCGTTATAGTAGCTTTTAGAGGACACATGCAAAACTTTACAGGTAGTCAAAAGCAAAAGTATTATACAATATTCAGAATAAGATTATTTCGAATAGTGTACGCATATAAATTACTGTAAATATTGATTATCTTTCAGAATGACTATAAAAATACACTATTTAATAATTACTGGAGAAATTACAGACTATGGCCATCTTTTCCGTATGGCCATAATACCCCAATTTCTTTTTACCCTATATTAAATGCATTTTTTATGAAATAATATTAAACAAAGAGAAGAGAGATTTAATTCTTATATTATCAATAATTTATATTAAATGCATTTTTTTACGAAATAATATTAAACAAAGAGAAGAGAGCTTTGTGAAGAAGATTGATGCAAATCACTGGAAATCAGAAATTGATAATCGTTATGTTGAAAGAAAGTATCTAAATAGATACTTGTAAGATCTTAAGAAACTCATGCATATGAAATTAATTTTACATGTCAAGGAAGATAGACCTCTGATATCTAGTTTTCCAAATTTCCTTCGCAACGCTGACCGGAGTTACGCACCGTTGCGAAGATCACCGGTGCATCGACTGGCAACGGAGGATGCTGTGCCGCAATATCTCCGCGGGAAGCACCGAGGCGCGACTCGAGCGAGATAAATCTGCGGCAATTCGTAGTTATAAAGAGATAGATAGAGAGAGAGAAGGTTATTATTCGCTTTCGTGTCGTTCGACATACGCGTGCCGATCGCTGCAATTTCACGCTTCGCATCACCAAACTTCGCCCCCGGGATAGCGTCTTCTCGCCCTGCGTCTTCTATCCCTTCTCGTAGGAGACGAGACCGTTACCAGGTTTCGACGAACCTGTCGAGAGCGGTCATCTCCCGGCACGTTGTCTCACCGGCCTTTTCCATCCATTGCCGCTCTCGCGTCGATCTTGCGCTCCGCGTTCCGTGCGCGGCGTCGATAACCGTTCCTCTCGAGAACCGTTATCGGCTCGACCTAACCATCACCTATCGAGATCATTCGACTTCACTGGGATTTGTGAAAACAAAGTTCCAAGGCACACCAGTGTATTTCGGGGGATTCGTGACAGAGACGAGCGGCAGATGCGTCGCGATGGTTAATTGGCTGTTGAGAAGAGAACCTCCTTGAGTTTTGAATAATTCTCTATTTGATAGTCAATTAGCCACTGGACTGTCGCTCAGTGGTCATGGTCCATGGGAAAGTTAATGTGTCTCGGCCTTCATGTTGGCTTTCATCTTTCCAACTTGCTCTGCTTTGATGCTGATACCTTTGCTCGTTGATCTCTTTTTCTTGATAGTGTAGACATTTTCTCTGGAAAATATATGTCATTTTATGCTTGTATATATTAATTTACTTTCGTATATACCTACATTATTTTATTTTTTTTTTATTTGATATTAATAGTTGTGTTGACAAATATTAACAGTTAGAAAATTATATAGTTGATACATAGAATAATATATCTCGAAGGAAACGACATGGCAAACAAGAAAAAAAATATGTGTAGACAACGAGAACTGAAATTTTGATATTCATTGATAGGTATTCTACGAGTTGAAAGTAGAAGAAAAGAAACGTTGCAGCCGCAATACAAACGGTTTCGCTTTAAAGTATGTGGTATTATTGGTTAAATAAAAAGCAGCGGTTATATACATATATACTTTCTATTTTACTTATTTGCTTAAACTATAAGATAATAATTTAGATATCTTGAAAATTAAAAAAAAAGTCTATCTAAGATGATTATTTATTTAATAGTCATAAAATATATCGTTAAAACGTAATGACTATTAATTTTATCAGTAGAAAACATTGCGATTTCACATTCGTTCCACTGTCACAATTACCTCGATTAGTTATTGTGTATTTAAAAACATTAGTCATATTTTTTCTATAGACCATAATAGAAATTGTGTTAAAAAGATAATCAACAAAAAATAGACAGAGAACATGCAAAATTATAAATTATTAAATAAAATTTCTTTTTTTTTTTTCAAACATATTTTTAGATTTAATTGTACAAGGATTTAAAATTTCTTTTTAAATAGGGAAAATAAATCAATTTTATTTACACAGAGAAAAAAATTCTGTTGAATCAATAGCATCAATCTAATATTTGGAAATATTTTGTTCAATAACAATATTAATGAAACAAAAAGATTAAAAGTAAAGATAATAACAAATTTAGTTGAGTTAATTACATATATTAGTGAAAACCCGTGATTCATTTTTAATTGAATCAAACTACGTTTTAATTCATATTACAGCATTTTTTCCTCAGTATATTGCGTTTTACTCCTGATTCTACTTACTGCTAACTTTCTACTAACTTAATTTACTTTCGTGAAATTTGTCACTTGCACTTTTTTGCTTTCGAGTGATTAATGCGAGCTGTTACTTCGAGGTAAACTAGATTTACTTACTTACGACTGGATTTACACACAAGCTAAATCATGTACAAAGTTTATATTTTAGAACATAACTAAATTTATTATGAAGAATTCGGTATAAAGGAACGATTTATATCGTAATTTAGAATCACAGTAAATTTAAATCACCGCATCTGACGTTTTTAGTGCATTACGGCAGTTCTTCACCGCACACACTCATTATTGCGCATCCAACACTGGCTGCGAATGCGCGACGCGACATTGCTTCAATAAAAATCATTGTCAGGCCGCGACGCTGCATGACGATGAGAGTCAGTCGGTGCGGATTAACAGTACTCGGAGTATGCGCTGACGTTGTCCTTCGAAAGGTGTGTTAACCTACATCAACGGCTTGCCGCATATCACGCGTTTCTTCCGGAAGATGAGTCGTGCGGAGACTTCGGACTTTCGTAATCCGTAGATCTTGGCTCGTGGAAAGTGGTGAAGGACGAAATCATTTCCCTCGATCTCTCTTGTAATTACTATAAGTTCTGCATGGAGTACCGCTTTAATATCAATTGTAATATCAATTTTTGCAATTTTTACGTACACATGGCCTGCTATTATAAATGCACAATATTATTTAATATTAAATAATATTCCTAAAATATTAATTAATATTAATGAAAAATGATTATATGTCTACTCCTGACAATATGATATGAATATTATTGGAAGTAAATAATATTATTTATTTCAATATTTTAAATGATCAGAAATATTAAAGCTTTTAAATGTAATAATTATAAAGTTGAATATTTTATAAATATTTTATGTATAATAATTTATATTAATTTTTAAACAAAAATAATATTCGTAGAACATTTTTATAATATTCTACGGATATTGAAATAATATACCACGAATATTATATAAAGAGGATATATAACATTAATACAATATTCCTATAATATTAAAAAATATTATTGTATATTCTCGAAATATTAATTTAATTTTCTATAATATTCGTATAATATTGTAGGAATATAGTAGCGCTTAATGGGTGAATAAATAATTATTGATTGCGAATTGTTATTTCATATCTTCCCTTGAAAAATTTAGATTTATTCACGTTTTTAAAATCATTTTCAAATTAAAGTTGCTAATAATTATTACGTTTTGTCTCTGTTAAAGTTAAAATTACATTAGCATTTTAAACTATTAAGTAAGTAAATGGGTAAGAGAGAAATAGTGAGGAAGATGCACAAAATAGTAATATATCTTTCAACCATGAACCGTGATTTTCTATTTTAACTTCAATATAAATGATAAACGATGTTTCTTTCGTGATATTTTACGTTGTGGCACATTATTGCATATAAGCTGGCATCGCACATCGGCTGAAAGGTTGACACGTTTTTATCCCTCTACAATTTGCGTCGATGATTACTCCGCTAGGGAACGTGATTAGCGCGCACATGACAAGGCTGAAAGATGATCGTACGACACGGCTAACCAGAGGATTATCTGCAATAAGAATCCGCGACCCTGTATGAATTTTTATACGTTCGCGACGGAAGAAAATCTCTATTCGTTATGTAAATAATGGCGATTTTTTGTAACCGAGGCCATCTGACTTCACATCTTTCGTTATTGCCAAGATAAATTATGTTATAATGATTCAACTAAAATTACAATAAATTTTATCAACTCATATTTGCATTCTCCTCGCTTTCTGTAATCTGAGAATCGGCACGACTTTTTATAGTTCGAGGACATCTGATGGCTTCACATCTCTCGTTGTTATTGGTCAAGATAAATTACGATAATCCAACTAAAATTATAATAAATTTTATCAATTTATATTTGCATTCTTCTCGTCTTTTTGAGAATTGGCACAAGCCTTATCTTGATCCGTCGCTTCCAGACTTGCGTTCGGTGCGCCGAAAATTCCAGTCGAGAGTCATTGAAGGGTCCGAAGGAAAAACACCTCGTTATGTAAATGCAAAGTCGTAAGATTTCGCACGGCGGCGTAGATTTGCTCGGCGTTTCGGATAGATCCGCGCGCCGCCGCGCCGCTGATTGCCGTACGGTAACGACATAATTGTCCGTTATGCGCGATTTCCTCGACTATTACTTTCCACCGCGGCGATTTATCGGCGATGTACAACGAGCTGTGCACACCGTGCGAATGCACGTGCCTCCTCGGCTCGCGGCTTACACGGTCGAGGAAATGCGCGGTCTTTCGGTTTTACGGTGGATTACATCATCATTCCCGTCGCTGATTACTCGTGACGCACGATCGCAACGTCATTATCGCACCAAACACACCATACAGGATGTTCCACTATCATTCCTATCTCTCATTGATGAAAAACCTTTCGAGGAATTTAGAGGCAATTTATTCCCAGCGAAAGTTTAATAGCAATTTATTTCCTGGTGCTTTCTAATTTCCGAATAAACATTTTGTTCAGTTAATCAAAAAATTAAGTCAATCAAGTTTTAATTACCTTCTTTAATTTCTGTCGTTACGCAACTTCGCAATTATTTGGTGCAAAAATAATTGCAGTTTTTAGACTTTTCTATTCTTATTTATTTTAGGCTGTCAAATTAAAAATGGGAAAAAAGCAAATTCAAGAGATTAAAAATATTAAATACACTGTTCATAATGTCATGAAATTTCATGAACTTTTAATATACATTGGTAAATGATATTTAAATCACTCATAACTAAAATGATTTTTAATATACATGTTAATGAAATTAATTTCAAGTGAATTAAAGTATATAAGTGTACTGAAATTTAATACACTTTTAATACAAACATAAATGAGACAAACAAATAATACAAACGTTAATAAAATTTAAGACATTAGTAAATGAATATTCACATACTGCATTACTTTTTATTCATTACTTTTCATTTACGGGTTTGAACCAAGCCTTCTTTATATGTTAATTAAAAGTTATTAAGAAATTTCTAATATATTTTGTCAGGAAACCATCGACGAACGTACAACATTGGTTACAAAAATCTCCTAACAAAGACGAGAGCCTTGAAGATGAGAAAGGTCGTAAATGCTTGTTTCCATTTATAATATAAGCCTAAATAAACAAGAATAAACAGTGAAAACAAGCCATTAGCATAAATTGCACGCTTTAAAATGATATACTACATATGAACACAGTTAAATAAAAGTTTATTTCAAAACAGGCATCAAAGTTTAAAATAACAGAAACAATTATTTTTGTACCAACCTCCAATAAAATGACACTGTAAAACTTTATAATGGGGAAAAAATTGATTTTGGATTCTTAAATGCTAATGATTCAATCTCAACGGCAGATTTTCGTTGCATCGTGTCGTCTCATGAAATCTTCGGCTTTATTTTATGTATTATTTACAATTTTTTTCTATTTTATATTACTTTTATGCTGTATTTTATATATAATTAGGGCTTGTAACTTGTTTTAAAAGCTCTTTTAATATTAAAGCTATGCAGTTACATGATCAAGAAAGTAATTCGAAAACAGAAAACTCGTTTATTGGTTCAAGTTACTTCCTGATAACAATTTATGTTTGTTTCAATTTATTGGTGGGATGGCTCACATAATTTGTCCAATCCCACCTTCTAAAAATTCAATATACGATCATACACATAACTGCAGCATAACTTGACTAGATGCTGGAATGCTAGTTTTCGTTTCCATCCATGATTATATAGTTATTCATGTATTTTCTGAATACGAGAAATTATTTATGTTTGACTCCATCTAGAGTTTGAAAAGTGAAATAACAATATATATTTATATACGTATACTTATATGATACATTTGTATACATACACGCTGCCACGGGAACGTTTCGGATATCGAGGAATACAGTGAAGAAAAGTTTCAATAATAGAATAATTGCGGCCAATACTTGACTACCGTCCAAAAATTTGTTTAGCAAACAATTTTATTAAAATTTTTTCCACGCCCTGCTGCAGAGATATTTGTACTTAAAATTAGAAATTTCTTATATATGTAAATAAGACTGTGCTTTTCTCAAAATTGTAATATATTTAGTGTGATTTTTGGTGAAAGGGAGTATAATATAAAAGAGTAAGAATTTGATTAATACATTTTCTATCTATTTAGTCTAGTTCTGTTAATAAAATATTGTTTTATTTCTGTTTCAACTACTAACTACAATTCTATTATTGAAATGTTGTTCACTGTATTCCTCGATGTACGAAACTTTCCTGCGGCAGTATGTGTATATATACATAAGTATCATATAAATATTATATATAAGCATACTGTTATGTCATCTTTCATACACTAGATGAAGTTAAACATAAATAATTTCTCGTATTCAGAAAATGTACGAGAAAGTACATAATCGTATTAATATTGAGTTCTAACTATAATATATTCTAATTTTATAATATATTCTAAAATTAGAATTTATAATTAGGTTTTATTATTTAACTAGTAATTAGTAAAAAAATGTATAAAATAGAAATAGAAATACATTAAACGTTGGAGAACTAATTTTTGAAAGGTGGAATCATCCACCAATAAATTGAATCAAACATAAATTATTAAGCAGAAGCGCATATATAAATTTTTTTTTATTCTATCTTTCAAAAACTTGCTTAGGCTAGCTGCTTATAATGTATATACTAATAACTGAACATAACTATATATTTCTAAAAATAAATCTGAAATTTAAAAGAAAATTAAAAGTCTGAAATTTAAAATAAAACTGAAATATGAAACTTAAAATTAATTCCGGTTCATGTTTCCCTCCACGATTATATACTTTTCGTACCTTTTATACATAAAAAGAATTTTTGCTGAAATACAGACCTTCAACCATTAAAAAAATTTCTATTGGATATTTAAGCTGATTGCTAGAATATTAAAACTTTTTGCAGCAGTATTATCATACTCGAATGTCTTGCATAATAATTTTGATAGTCCAACATAAAATTATTTTCTGATCTGTATCTAGCTAAATTTTTAGATACTATAGTACAATTGTTCTTTTCGTGTATTTATATAAAATTATATTTTATCACATAAATAAATAAATATATAAAAGTCGAAGTCTATGTGTGTGCGCTCGTGTGCGCGTGCTTGTGTAAATTGTTGAACTTAGGCTTTTTAAGATTTATGAACATATGACACACGTGACCTACTCCTCGAAGATAGCAAATTTCAATTTCACGTCGAAAGATTAGAATCTTGAGACGTATACTTTTAAATGAGTAAGTAGCTCTGCATCAATTTTTGTACAAATATTTATTAGAGTTTTGTTAGTATATAATAAATAATAAAATTTTCAATGTTCCTTCTTTATTAAATTTGCAAAAAAACGCAATTTTTGTAAATTTGATGAGGAAGGAGTATTGCGAATTAAATCAAAATTTTTATGTATACTAACAAAACTCTAATAAATATTTGTGCAAAAATTGATGCAGAGCTACTTCCTCATTTAAAAGTTATTTATAAGATCAAGAATAAATAAAAAATTAAATAACTTTTAATCTAAGAGAATTGTGTTCAAATTTTATATAAAACACACAAACGTAATAATAGAACAATCTGTGAAATTTTTACATTCTTGGTAACGTTTTTGAGATACCATCCATACATCCTTAAAGCTTCTTGTGGTAAGAAGCTAAAAGCCTCTCGTTTCTTCGTCATCGTACTGTATTTGTCAGACCGGCATTTTCATTCGACGCGAGTATAGGGAATAGCGTGATTCGAATCAGTTTTGCTCTGCAACACGTAATTATGGGCTCCAAGCTAGTTTATTTTTCGTAGACGGGGAGAAACGCGACAGATGGGAAAGTATCGACGGCGATTTCGAGGTCCCGATGATAGCTCAATATTATTTAGTTCGTTTTGCAGTGTGTCGACTTCGCCCTCGGCTGTTTCTCTTATGCCGCTCCGGCGTTAGGTCTTAGACGTACCGTATCATTACGAAAGCGAATGGCCGATCATTGTCTTTCGACGAGTCGCGCACTCCCCGTTATGGAGTCGGCACTGCTCCTCTTTGTTCGTTTCCAGTTTTGCAATTCATGAAACGCGATTCGCATTCGTGCGGCTCGAGTAATACGGTCATTTGTGTTCCACGTGTGGAAAATATATTGCATGCTCTTCTAAATGTTAGAAATATAAGAAAGAAAATATTAGAAAGGTGTAAGAAAGTTCTATAGAAAAATGTTCGATCCTATCAAAAAGTAACAAACGGATATTACGATTATTTAGATTGGAATATCCGGAAATGAACGAATAATCTGTTCAAAAAGTGACGATTTGAACAGATTATCGGATAAACCGTCACTTTTTGAATAGATTATCCGTTTATTACCGGATATTCCGATCTAAATAATTGTAATATCCGTTTGTTACTTTTTGATAGGATCGAACATTTTTCTCAGTAATATGTATAAAAAAAAAGATGTAATTATCATCAGCATTTATCTTCCGTACGCGCCTCACATTTATAATTGTCGTATAATTTGTATCGTGTGATAAATCGATGCCATTTGCGATCTCGTGCGATTAATGTCGCCTTCATTCTGATTTTAATGGGCGTTTCGCGGTTCCTTCTCCGCGATGTCGCGCAAAAATAGCGCCGACTAGTCAGTTTTTATTGCCCGTCTCGTTATTACCCGGCGTGTGTTTACTCATACATCACGAGCGGCCGTTGGTGCATCGACGAGCAAGAATCTCGGGAATGCATTCCACGGTCGTAACGCGTCGGCTCGGTCGGTGGCTTCGCTGCAGACATCTTTATTTGAGTCCCATGCGTACGAATGCAGTTCGTGCAGGGCCGCACTCCGCGAGGAAGCAACGGGTTCCGCGAACTGTAGCGAATTTTATAAATCATCAGAGCCGTAAAGTAAATTTAAAATTCGTTTCGTGGTTAATGCAGGTGTATACGTCGGACGAAATTAAGCAAGAACGGGTGATGCCGTTGCTTCTTTGACCACGAGAGACCGTAGGAATCTGTACTTGCGCTTCTATTCTTCTTTAATTAAAGATTTAAATAAATTAAATGGAGATCGCTCCCAAAATTTCATCGGACTTTACCGTTAAATGCGCATTACTACGCGGTTGTCATCGTTAGACGAATGCTCGGAGTCGCCAGCACTTTTTTTCCTCTCGCACAGTTATCTGCTCCATTTATTTGATAGTCTCTCGCTCTGTTAATTAAATGCTACAGAGTCACTTGTACATTGCGTTCCCTCGTTTGTGGAATTAATTTGTGGGGCTCGTTTGCATCGACTGTTAGTCACAGACCGTTGAGTGGCTTACACTCTTATTTACAATTTTCCTTCGTTCAACAACGATACATATGGATCCAGAGATTAACGTGTGACTCGTCTCTTTCTCACTTCTTATTTTAATCATTTTAAATACATGGATTCTGTTGGTCTTGAATATTTCGAAACTAACGTACTGTTTTTCATATATGAGAGATTGAAGTAATTAGCTAATACATTATTTATAAAACTATAACATATTATTTTTTTTATTGAAGTTTGTTTTCTTCTATGTTTGGACTTTAAATAGATCGCAGAACCGAAGTTTTTAAATAGAATATTATAATTGCGGATAATGGATATCAAGTTCATAACACAGTATATATTTACGTAAGATTTTTATATAAATTCTGATATCTATTTTGATTGATTAAACGATACATTATATAATTTAGATTGAGTTTGCGTTTTGTATTTGATTTTCAAATTTGTACTTTGCAACCATAAATAACGTGATTACGTATTGATTTCTTCAAATTAATTCTATTTAATATTTATATTAATTTTTACATTAATGTTGCTGATGTAAAAAAAATAAATATAATAAAAATAGTAGGAATTATATCTATAATCAGAATTGGATTTATAATATTTCTATAAAATAAAATAATAAATTAAAAATGTGACTTTAATTAGAAATTAAGAGTAAAGAATGTTAAAAATTACAACTGTACGCATTGCCGTGCCTAAATAAAGTTACCGAGTGACGAAATCGCGAACGAAATGTGGCACTATGAATATTAGTGGTTTAACAGAGATGTATTAAAACCGCATGTCGAAAATAAATGTCAACTACGAATGTTATACGAGTGTTTAGCCAAGCATAGAATCAACGAAACATACTCTGTATTCAGTGCACGTAACATCGAGGCCCGTAACTTTGGCGAATTAACATTTTCCTAGACGCTTTCTAGGTCCGGCCGACCGAATATCTCGTCTGGCGCGACGAAAATTGTGCAATCGTGATCTTCTGACGAGAGAAATTGCACGGTATTATTGTCAGGTGCCGTAATTTATTGCGATTATGCAAGGAAATGCCGTTTTGCTACTGTCGAACGCGAACTCATCATTTCATCGTTGAAACGTAGATTTCACTATTGAGATTTTAATTCAATCTTTATTGTATATATCTAAATATGGCTTGAAACCTCTTTACATAACGCAATTTGATGCGGCTTAGAATAGAAATTTATTTGATGTGCTGAGATGAGAGATCTTCTATAAATATCAATCAAAGATATAAAGAAAGTAATATTAATACAGCTCTTTACAAAGCTACATATTAAAATATAAAACAATTCATTAATCTTACATTGGAATGCCCCTATTTATTTAAATATTTTTTTACTATATTAAAAGCTGCGTTTATTTTACATATATAATAAGAATGTATTACAAGGATGTATTACAAGGTTTTTAAAATAATGAAAAAATTGCAGATTGTCCTATATTGCATTTGAAAATGATACAAAAAATTTGATGATTATTTTTTACCTAGATTGAACATTGTTTCCCAATGAAAAGTAGAAATATTCTCTAATAGATAGAAATATATTAAGAAATAATGACAAAAATTTGAATTTGTTTAAATATAAATACTTTAAGTACATTTACATAAATCAACTTTAAGTACTTTGCATAAATCATCTTAAATATTTAAATTAAATACTTTAAGCATTTAAGATGATTTATGTAAAGTATTATTGCGATGCACTGTAATTGTTTTGTAAATAAACAAAATTTATTTATTTGCAGAACAACTAAGGTTAAAATCGCAAAGAAATTGTGCAAAAATGAATTTGAATTGAGATTTTTATTTACCATTATTTTTTTAATCTTAATATTATAACAACAAGAGGTAATAACAAGTAAAATAAATAAACTATAAAAATTCTTATGTTGTTTAATAACAAAAGAATATTAGAAATACAATTTTCATATGTATATGGCTTATTTAAATATTAACACAATTGTAAAATGTGTTGTAACACATCTTTAAGACGCGACGATATTAAGACAATTACGGTCTATTTAAAGGAGACAATTTTTTTTCCATTACAGATTCGCCACGACCTGAGGAGATTGCGAGGAGATGCGAGATTGCGCGAGGGACAGAAGGACGCGGACTGCTGGTGCTGCGAAGACACTGAGGTCTGCGACCATCGCGGGAAATGACCATGACGAGCGTGGCTGTCGCCCCGGGTAGCCACGGCGCACCTCCAGCTATGCTCACCCCCAAAATGTATCATCTGCAACAGGGCCTGAGCCCGACGTCTGGCTCGCCCACCTCCAGCAAGGTAGGTGGCCCTCGAAATCCGAGTCACAGTCCGCGAGATCCGAGATCCGAGATCCGAGATCGCTCGATGTCCGATTGGAGTCGCGCGACGACGCGATGCGCGAGAGAGCGTGTCTGATGCGCGAGAGATGTTCTTACGACGGCGTTTTACGTAACGGGACACAACCGAGGTTGGAATCGTGGAACCTCATCCGCGGTCGGTCATTAGATACAGCCATTGTGGCAAGTTGTAGCGGATAAGGAGAGCTTTCTTCTGCAGTATCGCATTTCTCCGTGTACTCTAATTGCTACCTGCAACCCTGAATGGCTCTCTTCTTACGTCTACGAACTAAGGAGAGGCCATCGATAGTCGTCATTTTTTCGAGACACTTTGCGTGGGGCAAAACGCTTTTACGTAACGAGAGTGTGGCATGTAATTAGTTAGATACAGAGCGCTTGTGTGGCCAAGTATTTAGAGGGAAAGTCAATATCACGGCGCATTAGGGTTTTTCTTTGCAAAAAGCAAATCGATCGTTTTACGGATGTTTACAAACAACAACAACAACAGCAGCAGCAGCAGCAGAGAAAGAACGATGCATGAGCCGTGCTGGCGTGTCAAAATAGGGAAAGTGCACGCGGATAGGTTAATTACTGGGTATATAAGCCGCTTGCATAACGCGGGGATGAATGAACGTGACGTCGTTGCCTATCTCCCGGATCGCGGATTTTTTTTCGTACCTCTACTCTCCTTTTGCCTTTATCCTTTCCATTTCGTTCCGCGTACCGCGTTACTCTTGAGCAACATTGACGTTGATAATCGTCAACGTAGATAATAATTCAATCCGACACGTGCCATGTGCCATCCATTGTTGTCTTTTCACCGCATTATAAAATGAGCAGAGTTTCACATTAAGGTGGTATCTCAAAAAAGTTACCAAGAATGTAAAAATTTCACAGATTGTTCTATTATTATGTTTGTGTGTACTATATAAAATTTGAACACAATTCTCTTATTAGATTAAAAGTTATTTAATTTTTTAGTTATTCTTGATCTTATAAATAACTTTTAAATGAGTAAGTAGATCTGCATCAATTTTTGCACAAATATTTATTAGGGCTTTGTTAGTATATGTACAAATTTTGATCTAATTCGCAATGCTTCTTCCTCATCACATTTACAAAAATTGCGTTTTTTTGCAAATTTGATAAGGAAGGAACATTGAAAATTAAATCAAAATTTTTATATATACTAACAAAATTCTAATAAATATTTGCGCAAAAATTGATTTAGATCTAATAACTGATTTAAAAGTTATGTCTTTAAAACTGCAACAAAATATAGTTATTTTCGTTGCAAAAATTATTATAAACCATCAATTTTTCGTTGTTTTCTTCGAAAAAATACAAATTTTTATTTTATAATAACTTTTGTAGCGAAAATGAATATATTTTGTTGCAATTTTAACTTTTAGCTCGGACTGTATAACCAGAACATCCTTAAAGCGAAGCTAAAAGACGCATTGCCCGTGTTGAACGATTGTTTTATTATCATAATTCGTCGTATCGAAAGTTACAAGTAAATGATACTTTTATAAAGCTTGTAAAACATTATAGGAGAATAGAAAAGGAAAAAAAATCTCTTCTTCCGAGACGTATTCATTTTCTCTTACGTAATCGCGGTAGCACGTGATTGCAATCGCGGATTGCAAATTTCTCCGTCACGTATACGTGTATCTAATCGCGTTGATGTTTTATTCAAAGTATTTGCGAGGCTTGTCAGCCAGTGAAGTGGAATCTAAAGGCAGGAATAAACACGTCTCGGAATAGCCCGGATCTGTTGCAATAAGCAATATTATGATGTACGCTCGCTGAACGTAAGTACCCTTCGTGACGATGTGATACTTTATTGGATACTTAATTGCCGTCATCGTACTATCGATGAGCGATTCAGTGCTACGATCGCCGCCATGCGGGGATTTTTACTATCGAGACCGAGAATTGAATCGCTTAAGAAGCGTGAATTGGCGTTCACGTTTTACGATGGCCGGGAATTACACGCAAAGTGCCGCTTAACACTTGCCTCGATAGACAGTCCGCCGAACCATCACTGACAGTTGAAAAACTTACGGCTTGGGTTTGCGGTTTCGATTTCTATATTCCTGCTTACGTCGCGAGAGATTTGAACAAAATTTACGGTAGAGCTTGTGGTATTTGTTTTATTGTGGGGTTTACTTCTATTTAAAAAAAAAATTATTAAACGTTTGATCGAAAAAATCTCTGAAAATTTCGACTATGTAATTAATATAATAATAGAAATTCGTTAATATCAATCATAAGTTTCCTAAAGTGACCTAATACGTTCTTATTTTTCGAAAATTAAACATTGCACTTTATTTGCACGACTTGTTTCTGTTTAAAATCAGTTAAAGACGAATTCTTCAAAAGCGAAAATAATTCTCATGATTTTTTCTTGTAGTTTAAATAATAGTGAGTATTATTGATAATATTTGATCATTTTATAGGTTTGTAGCGTCCTAAAACTGTTTTATTTACATTTTTTAAAAAGGCAGACCATAAGATAGTAAAAAAACATATAAGAGAGACTAAAAAGCACAACATTATGAGTTAATAACTTAATTTAATCTTTATGTAATGTCGCGCTACATGTTGCGTCTAGCGGAACAACATAATGTATTTGTATAAAAAGTTTACATATAAGTAACAGACTTCTAGGAATTTTTACATATATTAACTTGTATTTTGTACAGATTACTCATGTGAAAGGAAAAAAAAATAAAATTACTGCCTGCTAAATCGGTTTTAGGAGGTTTATTTTGAAAAAAATTTAATTTATTATTATTGCAAAATTTGAAATGATATAAAAATTGCTATTATCTGATAAAAGATACTTTCTAGTTTGCATTTATACATGTATCCAAAGTTTTATTTTTAATTTTAAGAAGAATAATCCAATAACAAAATAGTATGTCGGTATCAATAAAAATAGAATTATAATATGTAGTTAAGTGAACTATATTATAGTTATTGCAATTAAATTATTGATTAAGAGAACTAATAAAAAATAGTTGTAATATAATATAATCACAACTATTTTTTATTAATTAACTCTTAGGGCCAGTTTCACAATCTTCGGTTAACTTAATCGGCTGATTTTTCTATCGGAATTGACCAATCGCATTTGTCGTTAAGTAGAATTGACCAGAAATAACCAATCACGGTTGACACTTAACCGGTCGGTTATGTAAACCGGAGGTTGTGAAACTAGCCCTTAACCATTAACTTAGACTGCGTTCCGAAATTCACTGTCAGTACTGAAAATCTATAGTATACATAACGTAAACTATAGATTTTCAGTACTTACAGCGAACTTCGGAACACAGCCTTAGTTGCAATAACTATAATATAGTTCACTTAACTATACATTATAATTCTATTAACAAAATTTGTGTGGTTGTCCCCTTATAGTTGCCACCATTACAATTTTTTTTCTCAGTGTATAATTACCATTTTAGTGCCACTGTTATCTGCATTATTATGTTATCTGCAGTATTAGAAGATGCGTCTTTCGTTTTATAATGCGAATGAATTTAAAACGTTTCACGATTTCCAACTCTATACAATTGAACTTGATACATCGTGTTACGAGATTCATATCACGAAAGAAGAAAGTAGAGAACCCGAAGAGGGAAACTCGGCGCGCAACATAAAACCAGAAAATCTGAAACAGAAAACGTTTCGCGAAGGACGGCTATCACAATGATGTAAAGGCACTCGTAAAGGCTGAGGCTACGTGCTTCGATTCTTCTGTCGCTTGGACAATGGCTCGCTCGGTTTTATCTTAAAACCAGTCGTCGTCGATTATGATATTGAATACTTGGTATTTACTTCGTCCTGGTCGCGATATACCTTTCTCAGGTTTGCCTTAGCGGAAATCTCGAGTGTCAGTCGCTTTAGTCGGTGCCAAAGTGCCGGTTGATATTAATCGCGACATACATTCTTTATATAATTATACATAATTAGCACGTAATTTGCATAGATTATATTTTTTTAATAAACCATACAATTCTTTTCTTATCGGGCAGCAACTTTGCATTATTACACGATTATATATCGTGAGAGTGCAATAATGAAAGAATGCAACTTTTTAAATAAAGTACTTTCAATCATGCGATTGATTAACGCTAAATAGATAAGCTATTATGCTTGAAATTGCATAAATTATTATAAGTAATTTAATTTTTTCGAAACATACATCACTACGTAAATGCGTGTACGTGTTTAGTGTGCTAAGTATGTGCTAAATGTGGTTAACGATAAAAATGACGTAGTTACAGTAAACGAAAACTCGCGTAGGCCCTATTATATTTACTCGCATTGATTTATAGCGGCGCATTTATAAGTAATGCAAGATGATTTATAAGTATCATTACTTGGCGCTTGTAAGTATCATTACTTTCTACCGCATCGACAAGTGTTACGAATGGGGATAAATTTGCGCAATTCCGCGAGTAATCCCGCACGCTTATGCGGCAAAAGGCCGGCCGCTCGCCGCGGAGAGTGATATCGCGAATCGAACATTTGCGAAGAGTAAGAGGAACAAACTTTACACGATCGTTCGCGTATAAATCACCGCTTCTATACGCACACGCGCTGTAATTGCGCACCTCACGCACCATCTAAATACCTTGTTTACAACGGAACTATCTAAAAATAAATCTCACGACTTTAAATAGCCACGAAAGCATGGTATACAGTTGCACCATTGCGCTGTAATTTCCTCCTCAATCTGGTTTCCTCTTTCTTAATAAAAATTTTCGATATATATATATATATATATATATATATAATGCGAAGGTTCTCACCTAGTAGCGTGAGATCTGATTGAATAAAAACCGAGCGGAGCAAGAAATGTTTGAAATTGCGCACGAGGCGATAACAAGATATATCGAAGCACATGAATTGCGAGATGTTATTTTATTAACAGCTACATTTCCACTCTTCCTCTCTTCGTTAAAGAATTAACAAGAAGTATCGCCGTCGTAAATTTAATGTTAAGTGGGACGTTCCTCGTTTTATCTTTGCATCATGCATTACACTGAGAGAAATGTTTGGTAAAATCAACCAAAGTTTGATTGAATGGTGATCAAATGAATTTTATAGTGATAGTTACTAAATATATAGTTGTTTTGACTAAACAATTTATAGCCTTAACCAAATAATTATTTTCATACAACAAATTACAAAAAGTTTTGTTAAATGTAACAAAGTTTTTGGTACCAGTAACTATAAAATTCATTTGATCACTATTCTACCAAACGATTTCTCTCAGTGTACTTCTCTCGCATTGGGAAAATAATGAGCACATTGAATATAGACAGAAGCGATTGTCATAATTTGACAGCCACTTGTATTACTTTCATCCGTGTGTGAAAATACTGCGGAACCGATGACAACAGAATGCGTTTTAAGAACCTGACGATTCGCTGAATTATATGCTTCTTTCTTCATTGGTAACTACTTGCTTGTTAGCAATTCTGTAATTCAGGATTTGGCGATTCTGCGCCGCGCTGCGTGACCGGTAATACTTTATATAACTATTCGAGCATGGTGCACGGATTTCTCACAGGCGCGTGACTTTCCATGCTCCTTCGAGCATTCGCCGTTCTTGCGTGCTGGAGCAACTGGTTTAGTTAGTATTTGGCCCACATCGCTACGAGGAACTTTCGAGACTTTATTCCCCCGCAATTTCTTGTCTTTGATCGTGACTTTTATATATTTATATATATACATATATATGTATATTCTCGGGTCGGTAGAATGTACGTTGCTGTTTCCCGACTTTTAAAAGAAGACAGAAGTTATTACTTTAAATACATTATATTTTAAATACATCAGAGTTTTTTTTCATATCTCTTTAGAGAAATGTATATCTTCGATATTTTATACATTCTCTTATATAAATTTAATTATATATTAATTTTAATTACAAAAATTTAATTGCGGGATGCGATCATTTTCTTTTTATTTTTGACATTTATTTTAAACATAAACATGGCATCTCGTACGAATAAAAGATGCGAGTGCCTGTCGGTATTATGTGAAACTAAAACGTCTGCTGCTTTTCAGTCACTGCGAAATGTGCGCTTTTTCTTTTTTACGAACATCATAAAGTGAGATTTTATTCGAGTTTTACGCGTAAATTCTTGCACCGTATTGCAACTTACGTCCATAGAAGAAATTTTTGCTTGTAATGAACGACATTATCGTATTTTTACGCATGAAACCGTACGTGCGCGAGTTTCTCTCAACTTTAACTAACATTTGTGGGAACGCCAATAAGCGATTAGGAGTCAACTCGTTGATTCATTCTCTTGATCAAATGAGCGCACTTGAACTCAGAGTTTTCACATTCACAACCCGATTTCCCCACCGGTTTCCTTATCTAATCTTTCCTTTAACATTGCAGATTCTACGGGTATCAAATCGTTATCACCATAGTGTAGCGCTTAGATAACTTCAAATTATCTAGATAAAAATAAGATACATTACATGTAAACGTATCTTGAATAAGATAAAGGTGATTTAATTTTAAATTTATCTGGGTAAAAGATAGAATTATATATCGTTTTATCTAAATAATAAGACAATATCGATGTTGAGCAAAACAATTTAGGATGTACAAACAATATATTCGTATTTCTATTTATAAATCTTTATTTCTTAAAAATAAGAGTTCTTCAAATAATTTAATCTAATAAAAAATGTTCTTCTTGTGATTTAAATCGGTACGCAAATAAAGAATAAAGTCGAAAAATGTAGAGGAAATATATAACATTATAACTTTAATTGATAAATTTCTAAAACATTTTTAGTTATCACATATCTTTTCAATTTTACACGTAATACTCGGTATCTGTAAATTAGAAATCAAGAGTGTTGCAGTAGTATCTTTAGCTGTTTCGAACTTTATAATTTTGGAACAATTTTTACACTGAGCTATATTATTTTCTGATCTGAGCAATTTGTTATCACTTTAAAAAATTCTCCTGTTAGGATAAATAGTAACCTGGAAGTTAAGGTGTGAAGCTAAGAACGATACTTCATATTCGTTGTTGTTCACATACTTATTAACTTAAGTAATTTGAATCAGATAAACATTTTTTATCTAACAAGGAATGTACCCGAGGTGTCCACCTCCGATCTTGACGAGCTTTTAATATGT